>BQNB010003287.1:7331-114742 GCA_026074375.1 Tanacetum coccineum
GTCGAAACTAGTGAGAGCTACTCACCCGAACAGGGATGTCAATCCCAAATAGATCTATTTATACACTCGCGCTTCCTTAACCGGTCCTCCGGTCAAGAATTTAACAGTTCATGATAATGGGCAATGGTGGGTTATGTTACTTAGGCAAACACGTAAACAGGAGATGATAACCGAAAACACTTGTGTCCAATAAAAATTAACTGTTGTATTTGTAAATAGCTTTGAGTACTTAAATCCATAAGTAGAAAAGAGTATGATATAAATCAAGTAATCGAGTTCGTAATGAGTATGTAAACAAGTTGTATTTAGCATGTATTCTCCCCCGAGATTTGTAAAGTAAATGTAAAGCAAGTGAAAGAGGGGCTATAAACTCACATCGATGATGACGAACGATTGGCGGGAATGTACACATTGAGTACAAGTCGAAACGGAAACAGAAACGGCTCGACCAAGAAGTTGCGGTTTATCTTAACGGCTAAGACCCACTAGCCTAGGATGATGTACTTGGTTTTCCGATGAATGAGCACGTCAACGTGACACGTTGATAAAAGATTTAGATTTAAAGTTGTAATAGTTTGGTGGTTGGTTAAATAAATAAATCAAAAAGTAACGCAAAGTGTGTAATATATTCCGTATATATTACATAATGATAAATGACCAAATATATAATTCCTATCGTAAATTATATATTAAGATACCCACCCAAAAGGATAACTCGAAGCGTATATGATACACAACATGTGTGTTCCCTAAAAGATGACAATTAAACTAAAATGGTTTAATTATATAATACTTTCCAAGTATTATATAAGAAAAATAATAAAAATTAAAGAAACTAAATAATTCGACACGTTCCCGGATATCCCCAAATGATTTAATGGAAAGTTTCTTTATAAAAATGAACACACGTTTTAAATCTGCAAATTATGTTAAACGACGTTTTTAAAACTCTTACAATAGTTATGATGTTATTTTCTAGTTGCTAATTATAAAATATAAGATTATTTGATAATTCAATATATTGTTTCCTCGATGGGTTGCTAGAATATTTATCCCATTTGTAAAAGTATAGTTTCCGTTTGTTTATCCGGTTATTGATATATTACGAATTAAAAATCTTGAAATTATATAACTTACCCCTTTGTTTTTCAATTAATGCATGTTGAAATTTACTCACGTGTTCAATATATTGATTAGGGCAAGATAATTAATACATGACACATTTATTTAACCAATGACCACCATTTAATCCGGTTTAATATTTATGAATATTATATGTACTTTATTTTCCAATTTATTAATCAAAGACACAACTCTAAAGTTGTTTTGCTTCACCCTAATCCGCCCCCCTTACGAGTTTGCTACCCCAAACGCACCCCTTGGGTGATTCTCTTAACAAAACGCTCCTTGTTGGCGTTTTAAATGCCAAACCCACAAACACACCCTTTGGGGGGTAACTAACAAAACCAAACGCACCTCTTTTGGTTTTTTATCCAAACCAACATACCCATATATGGTTTTTATCAAAACCAAACACACTCTACGGCGTTTCTGCCAAACCATAACGTCCTCT
This sequence comes from Tanacetum coccineum, assembly GCA_026074375.1. Taxonomy (NCBI): domain Eukaryota; kingdom Viridiplantae; phylum Streptophyta; class Magnoliopsida; order Asterales; family Asteraceae; genus Tanacetum; species Tanacetum coccineum. Next base: position 8,905 of record BQNB010003287.1, read on the forward strand.
ACTGTAACACCCCCAAATTGTGGTTCGCTGCGAATAAAGGGTCCGGGGCGTGTTACTTCCAAGATCAATAACACAAGATATATATAGAACGACTTAAAAAAGTCGTTTTTAAAATATACATTGGATTTAATTGAAAGATTTATGACAAAAGCATATAGCTTTACCTGTTCAATTGGTCGGATTATTACAAAAGTTGACAATACATTTCCCCAAATATGATGCCACCTAATCTTTTAGCGTCTGCAATCCAAAATCTACCCAATGCATCCTTGGCATCCCATGCTATTGATCTCTGGAAACATTGCTTAAAAACGTCGTACTAATAATGTTGGGTGAATTCATAGGTTTGATAAAAATCATAATGTGTAGGACCGCAAGACTTTTTAGTGATAATGCTAACAATGCAGATCTCACAAAAATAGGTTTTACATTTACACTAAGATTGAACTGAAGCTCGACGATCTTTCTTGCAATTATATATATATTGCTATTCTGCCCGCAATGATGTTTTAACCCGAAAATCCCAAATTTCGTCATGACTATAACGTTTTCGTTCTTGGATGTTAGCTAGTCACCCGAACGGGGTCGGAGGTCGTTTCCCGAATAGATCTATTAATACATTCGCGCTTCACATAATGTACTTTCCGACTACATCTATGCAATTGACAGTTCATGATACTGGGCATATAGGATTCAAATTACTTAGGCAAACACGTAATCAATACTTGCGTCCAATTTGTAAAACAAAGCATGTTTCCACCCCAAATAATAGTAAATCAGTAAAACTTGTAAAAAGTGTGGGGCTATGAACTCACCTTGAGTTCAGATAATCCAAAATACCGACAGATAAAAGGGAGTCACGAAAAAAAAAAGATCGAATGCAACCTAAATTATCATAGGTCGGATAAGTACCAAGTACTTAAATCTAATCTTATAGTTGTTACCTCGTACTATCGTTCGGGCTATCATAATTAAAGAGGTCATGACATGACGTTCGAGGAGTTAGGACACTTTAAATCGTAAATCCAACAACTCGTCGAAACGCCATCCGAAGAGGCCTCATTATGAAACTCCCTAGTAATATAGTACTTTGATAACCACATAATATTCTATCTAGCTCAATCACCAACTAATGGTTTTGGAAAAATTGTTTTTAATAAGTTAAAACGTTTATAATTTTCGTTTTAGCAAAACTGGCGTAACTTTCGCGTTTTAAACCCGATTCTCGCGTTTCTTATGTCCATCTTTTCGTATTAGGACGAGTTATCATAATTTGACATTTTTTAATTTCGGACCTACTGGTGAACAGTAACTTTTACTGTTCACATCAGACTGTTTTACTCGTGTGTTTTATAAAAAATCGTATTCGCTCGTTCGTTTAAACCGTAAATGTCGTATTTTATTCGTTATAGCTCCGTTTTTAACGATTCTTTCGAGGACGTTCTCGTATTTGAAAGTTCTATATTTTTATGAGGTTTAAAAAAATATAACTTTCTGTCATGAATAGTAACTTTTATAAAAATAGTTTTATAAAAGTATTAATTGTCGTAAACTCGCGAAATTCATAACTCGTTCGTTATTAATTGAAAAATTACGATTCTTATCATTTTGGAATCCTAAAAATATGTATTATTTGTTAAAAATATCAACCCTTGCTGTTTATAATTTTTATAAAAATGTTTTTATAAAAATTTACTTACGACTTCGTTTATTAACGTATAACTTGTTTTTAACGTAACTTTTTCGTTATTAATCCGTTTAACAAGTTTCTTACCTTTTCGGAATCGTCGTGAAATGTATTATCTTATAAAAATATAAAATAAGTATATTTTTATAGCACTTTGGGACAGAATGTTTGCATGACATTCTTAAATTCATTTTTGGCTTTGTTTTTATATTTTACCACTTTATACTTTTTACTACAAGTCTTATACTTTATATATATCATATATCATATGTATATTATGTCCATAATCCCATCAAAGTCATTTTGTCCAAGATCATCAAGATCACAAGTTATTATCTTTAACAGGAAAATAAACTTTCTTACTTAACTTTTAATTACAAGTTTACATATGAACTTTTTATACTTAAACCAAGATTGTACAAGACTTATATATCCTTTATTTTATGATATTACCAACATCATAATATGTGAGAAAGTGTACAAAATCATAATCACAAGAAAAATTATATTTTTCATGTTCAAAAGTATTCCTAATGGTGATTTCACTAAATAGCACATCATATTTATAAAAACTCATAACATGAAAGCATAAAGGTTTAAAATAGACCTTATGATGTATGATGATGATGAGAAACAAATGCTAAACCCGCGTTTAGCCTTAAAACCAAAGCTTGCACTTAAGAAACCCTAGTTTTCTCAAGAAAACCCTAATCTTGCTTTTACTTGATTAATACTTGGAAATGGTGATTCAATGCTTGCAAATGCCTTAGTATATCTTAGAATAGGTGTATATAGAAGTGTATGGATTGTAGAAAATTTTGTATGGATTTGGTTGGGACAAAGGTTTGAGCCGTGAGCTCTATAGAAGGAAAAGAGAGTGTTTTTGTGAATTTTTCTCTAAGTATTATGCTTGTATGAGTTACTTGCTAGTCATGCATGTATATAAGATGCAATTATAGTCAAAGAGTCCAAGCATGGTTGAAAGTATGGTCATGGTATGGTCCTTGGTCAAGGTAAGCTAGGTATGGTGTTGCCATAATGAGGTATGGTGTAGACATGATGAAGTATGGTGCCATTAAAGAAGCATGGCATGAAATTGACCAACTTGAAGCCTTATCTTATTTTTCATGTACATATTTGTATATGATGCATGATTTTCGGTGGAACAAAGATATACATGATATATTTATGTAACTTTTATGTATTGGGTATAAAAGTGGGTATTTGTTGAAGCGTAGAAAAGTTTTTGTGGTTCCGGGAGTGCCTAAACGCAATTTATCGCGAAACGTATACACTTTACGTATCCGATAAAAATAAAATGAACAAAGTTAATAATTATTCTCAAAATAATTATATAACTCTTGCTTGATGTAAACATTTAATTGTTTGATGCCCGATTACATTGAACGCTAATTTTTGGCTCACGCGATTTAAACTTAATTCATGAAATTACAAGCAAACGCGTACAACACTAAAAATAAATAGCATATTTATCGACGTCGCCAAAGACTTGAAAACACAGGGTGTTATAGACTTCCCCCGTTAAACGAGCCTTGTCCTCAAGGCTCACAATGCAGCACTTGACGACGGTGTGGTCTCGGTGAAGAGGTGTGGATATTTCTTCTTGAATTGGTCTTCACGCTCCCACGTGAACTCAGGACCTCTCTTGGAGTTCCATCTAACTTTAACTAATGAAATCCGACTTTGCTTCAACCGTTTAACTTCACGGCCTACTATTTCTACCGGTTCCTCAACAAAATGAAGCTTGTCATCGAGATGAAGTCCATCCAACGGAACAGCTAATGGTTCGTCGGCATGACACTTTTTCAGATTAGATACATGAAACGTATTATGGACTCTGCTCAACTCTTCTGGAAGTTCAAGCTTGTAAGCCACTTCTCCAACTCTTTCAATCACCTTAAAAGGTCCAACATACCTAGGGTTTAACTTCCCCCGTTTGCCAAAACGTACGACCCCTTTCCAAGGCGAGACCTTAAGCATAACTTTATCCCCGACTTGAAATTCCATTGGCTTACGCTTCAGATCGGCGTAACTCTTCTGTCGATCACGAGCGGCTTGCATCCTTTGCTTGATCTGGATGATTTTCTCAGTGGTCTCTTGAATTAATTCTGGACCGAGTATTTGAGCTTCTCCAACTTCAGTCCAACAAACAGGTGAACGACACTTTCGGCCATAAAGTGCTTCAAATGGTGCGGCCTTGATGCATAGAGTGTTAGCTATTGTGTATGAAAACTCTCCTAATGGCCAAATGGTTCACCACAACCCTTTCCAAAAAAAAGGCTCGATTGCACAAGGGCACGCAAATATGCCTCGAGAGTTTGAATGGTCCTCTCGCTTTGCCCGTCGGTTTGTGGATGGTACGCAGTACTCATATCCAAATTTGTACCCAAAGCGTTCTGAAGTGACCTCCAGAAATTGGATGCGAATCTCGGGTCACGATCGCAAATGATTGAGACGGGTATCCCATGCCTCGTGACCACTTCCTTTAAGTACAATCTTGCAAGTTTATCCAAAGGATCAGTCTCTCTCATTGGTGTGAAGATCGCAGACTTAGTGAGTCGGTCAACGATCACCCAAATTGTATCATAGCCTTGAGACGTCTTAGGAAGCTTTGTAACAAAATCCATGGTGATGTTGTCCCACTTCCATTCGGGTATCTTAGGTTGTACCAACAATCCTGATGGCCTTTGATGTTCGGCCTTGACCTTAGCACAGGTCAAACATTTGCTAACATAAGTGGCTATGTCGGCTTTCATGTTGGGCCACCAATATAGCTTCTTCATGTCTTGGTACATTTTGTCGGAACCCGGATGAATAGAGTATTTTGATTTGTGGGACTCGTGCATGATCACAGTCCGCAAATCGCCATAACAAGGTAACCAGCTCTCCCATTCGAGAACAGGGGTTCCATCCGTACGTGGTTCCAACTTTTGTTCTCTAATAGCTTCTGGAAATTTAGCATTTTCAATCAACATTCCCCCAACGTCTTCACTCTTAATGTTCTCGGGCTTTCGCGCTTCGGTCTGAGCATTCAAGATTTGTTTGGGAAGGTCCAAACTAATAGTCATAACCAAAGCTCGAACTCTCATTGGTTGTTCTCGTTCTTTCCTGCTCAAAGCATCAGCAACGACATTTGCTTTCCCCGGGTGATAACGAATATCGCAATCGTAGTCACTTAGCAACTCTAACCATCGGCGTTGCCTCATGTTCAACTCTTTTTGATCTAGAATGTGTTGGCAAAACTATTGTAGGATCGGTTGAAACAACCGTACACTTAGTTCCATATAAATAATGTCTCCAGATCTTGAGAGCGAACACTACTGCTCCAAGTTCTAAATCATGCGTTGTATAGTTCTTCTCATGGATTTTCAACTGGCGTGATGCATAAGAAATCACCTTTTCTCTTTGCATCAACACAGCGCCCAAACCTTTCTTTGAAGCGTCGCAGTATGCGATGAAATCTTCGCTTCCTTCAGGTAATGCAAGGATTGGTGCACTGCATAACTTCTGCTTTAACAGTTGAAAAGCTGCTTCTTGTTTATCGCCCCAAACAAACTTGACCTTCTTTTGAGTAAGCTTAGTCATTGGTTTGGCGATCTTTGAAAACCCTTCAATGAATCTTCGATAGTATCCAGCAAGACCTAAAAATTGACGAATCTCCGTTGGTGACTTAGGAGATGCCCAATCTTTAATGGATTCAATTTTGGCTGGATCCACATGAATTCCTTCACTATCGATCACATGACCGAGGAACTGTACTTTGGAAATCCAAAATTCACATTTGGAAAACTTGGCATACAACTCTTCCTTCTTCAACAACTCCAATATTATCTTCAGATGCTCTTCGTGCTCTTGCTTGTTCTTGGAATAGATCAAAATATCATCAATAAAGACAATTCTGATTTGTCCAGAATAATGGTTTGCACCACCGATTCATAACGGTCCAATGAGAATACGGCAGGTTCGCGTTTGTAAAAACCAAACGGCCCAATAACTTGAAATTCGTAATGGCCATAACGGGTTCTGAAGGCAGTTTTTCGGTATGTCTTCTTCTTGAACTTCCAATTGGTGATAACCATGTCCTTAGGTCCATTTTCGAGTTGACGCTCGACCTTGAAGCTGAGCAAATAATAACATCATTTTTTGGGAGAGTGATAACGGGTATCTTCACCGTTAGTTTATTCAATTCCCGATAATCAATGCACATCCGGAATGATCCGCCTTCTTCTTGACAAACAAGACCGGAGCTCCCCAAGGTGAGGAACTGGGTCTTATAAAAGCCTTATCAGAAAGCTCTTTTCAGTTGCTCAGATAACCTCCTTTCATCTCAGGAAGGCGACATTCGGATAAGGTGCCCGTGCTACAGGTGCAACACCGGTACCAAACTCATTTTGAAAATCACTTGTACAGAGGTCGGGGAAGACCCGGCAAGTCTTTCAGGAATTATGTCGGGGAAAAGTCTTAAACTATTGATACGTCCTCAAGTCGCTTCTTCTCCGACTTGTCTTCAACCTCTTTTGCAGTGACATGTGCCAAAAAGATAGGAAATCCTCTTTCCATGTACTTCTGCGTTTTGGTGCACGAAATGATGTTTAATCGTGTCACATTTCCCTGAGTACTTCCATCACCATGTATGATTAGGGTTTTTATTTTCTCCAGGGGATGACGACAATCTTCTCGGCACACACAATGACAGCTTGGTCTTCGCCAACCAAATCCATACCAGTATTATAGAGTCGAAACTACCAAGGTTCTATGGGTATTAGTTGTTTTTCGAATGGGGTGATTTAATAAATTCTCTTAAATGGCGGAAAATTCGATAGCGAATTTGTCTTAGGGTGCAGTAATGTGTCATTGTTTCTCGGCTTTGGATTTGGTTAATAAGATTGTTGCCCACTTTTTAGTAAGACGGAGTGAAGGTCTGCTTATGATAGGGTTATAAATTCGATTTCTAAAGTAAACGCGTGCTCTATGAATATGCACACAAAACATGAATATAAGTAGAAATTGTTTCCTTAACATAGGTTATTAGTAGAGTGTTACTCTCAGCACGGCATGTACCTTCCTGAAATTATACATAGTTGATCAGGCCAGGATAATTGGAGGACTAAACGATGCATTGCTCATTTTCCGTCAAAAATAGCATTTTAAATTTCATTGTATTCGTTGAGAGTAGTTTGTAAGAGTTATTTAAGGGAAACCTAGTTTATACTGACGAAATTTTCTATACGATAACTGGATAGATAATTCAAAATCATTTCGTACACTGAAAGTTTTGGGAATTACAACGAGTAATCCTAAGGAAGATAAAGTATTAAGATAGTTTCAACTTAGGATTTGCTAGGACATAGCGGATACAACTTTCTTCTGGTGGTGGTGATGATGAAGGTAGTGCAGCAGCAAACTCGGTAATGCCTGCCTTAGTAGATGGTGATCGTGGAGTATGGTGTTAAATAGACATCCATACTATACGGGATTTGGTCTCAAAAGACAAGATGATATGGTGTGGAGAGGTGGGTGATGTAGAAGTAGACTCATCAATCTCAAATGCCTCTGTATTCTCAGCTTGAGGGGACAGGATCATCTGTAGGTACAGTAGAAGGGTCGGCCGGAGCTAGGTGCTCCTCCTCCTCCTCGTCCTCCTCATCCTTCTTAACATCATCATCATCGTTGTCATCATCAGATGACTCATTATCATAATTGTCTCATCCGTCAGCAGGATGGTCAGCAGGATCCTCCTCGGGGTCCTCCTTATCCTCTTCCGGATTGGAGTCAGCAATGTAGCCTGGTGATAGGGCTGTAGGTGAGGCATCAGCAGATAGAGGTTGATCCTTCATTGGTTCCTCTAGCTCCACATCAAAAGCTCACTGTAATCTCTATGGCTCAGATTAATATAGACAGACGTATAGGTAACCGTCGATGATGAAAACATAACTGCTTGCAACGAGCAGAACTTAACTTATATAAATATATTATATAAGGCTGGTATGTTAAATATGAATATGCACTCATGGCATAAATGAATGATGGTAAGTATCTATCGTATAGCTTAATGTTTTGTTAGCGGTTTGGACCTGTACGAGCTTATCGTACTACCTTGCTCTAATGATGAAATATTCCCTAGTTATTTAAATAACCTCTAATTTAAAATAATTGTAGGTTGTGCGAAAGAATGCATAACTCATCTTTGTATAACTATATTATACCACCATAGTAATATTACGTACTTGAAATATAACACGTATATCAATTATGAATGCATCTAGTCCTACTAATGCAATCAACTAGTGTGTGCATGAATGTATGCACATATGTATGTCCCGTGTACAACCCTGTTGTATGAATTCGTTGTTTGAAAATGGTAGAGTCCGGCAAAAAACACTTCTGACCTGGTTCTCTATAACCTTGGCTCTTGATACCAATCTGTAACACCCCCAAATTGGGTCGCAGCGGAATAAGGGTCCGGGGCGTGTTACTTCAAGATCAATAGCACAAGATATATATGAACGACACAAAAAGTCATTTTAAAATGATACATTGGATTTAATTGAAAGATTTAATACAAAAGCATATAGCTTTACTTGTTCATTGTCGGATATTACAAAAGTTGACAATACATTTCCCCAAATTATATGCACCTAAATCTTTTAAGCGTTGCAATCCAAAATAGTAAACCTATGATCCTTGGCATTCCCATGCCTATTGATCTCCTGAAAACATTGCTTAAAACGTCAACAATAATGTTGGTGAATTCATAGGTTTGATAAATCATAATATGTAGGACCGCAAGACTTTTTCAAGTGAGCATAATGCAACATCCATATTCCGCCAGATCTCACAAAAATAGATTACATTTACACTAAGCTCATGACACTGAAGCTCGACGATCTTTCTTGCAATTAAACTATATATTGCAATTTCTGCCCGCAATGATGTTTTAACCCGAAAACATCCCAAATTCGACATGCTATAACGTTCGTTCTTGGTGATAGCTAGTCACCCGAACGGGGAGGTCGTTTCCCGAATAGATCTATTAAATAACATTCGCGCTCACATAATGTAATTCCCAACTACATCTATGCAATTGACAGTTCATGATAATGGGCTTAATTGGGTTATCGGTTCACTTAGGATTCAATGTAAATCATTACTTGCGTCCAATTTGTAAAACAAAGCATGTTTCCACCCCAAATAATAGTAAATCAGTAAAACTTGTAAAAAGTGTGGGGATATTGATGAATCACCTTGAGTCAGATACAATCAAATACGCGATAAAGCGTCATCTGTAAAAAGATCGAATGCAACCTAAATTATCATAGGTCGGATAAGTACCAAGTACTTAAATCTAATCTTATAGTTGTTACCTCGTACTATCGTTCGGGCTATCATAATTAAAGAGGTCATGACATGACGTTCGAGGAGTTAGGACACTTTAAATCGTAAATCCAACAACTCGTCGAAACGCCATCCGAAGAGGCCTCATTATGAAAATCCCTAGTAATATAGTACTTTGATAACCACATAATATTCTATATAGCTCAATCACCAACTAATGGTTTTGGTAAAATTGTGTTTAATAAGTTAAGTTTTATATTTTCGTTTAGTAAAACTGGCGTAACTTTCGCGTTTTAAACCCGATTCTCGCGTTTCTTATGTCCATCTTTTCGTATCAAGACGAGTTATCATAAATTGACATTTTTGAATTTCGGACCTACTGGTGAACAGTAACTTTTACTGTTCACATCAGACGTGAGTTTTATAAAAATCGTATTCGTCGTCGTAAAACCCGTAAATGTCGTATTTTATTCGTTATAGCTCCGTTTTTAACGATTCTTTCGAGGACGTTCTCGTATTTGAAAGTTCTATATTTTTATGAGGTTTACAAAAATATAACTTTCTGTCATGAATAGTAACTTTTATAAAAATAGTTTTATAAAAGTATTAATTGTCGTAAACTCGCGAAATTTATAACTCGTTCGTTATTAATTGAAAAATTACGATTCTTATCATTTTGGAATCCTAAAAATATTGTAATTTTTATTGTTAAAATTATCTTTCCTTGATGTCTTATATAATTTTTATAAAAATGTTTTTATAAAAATTTACTTACGACTTCGTTTATTAACGTATAACTCGTTTTTAACGTAACTTTTTCGTTATTAATCCGTTTAACAAGTTTCTTACTTTTTCGGAATCGTCGTGAAATGTATTATCTTATAAAAATATAAAATAAATATATTTTATAGCTCTTTGGGATCAGAATGTTTGCAGACTTTCTTATGTTCATTTTTGGCTTTGTTTTTTATATTTTACCACTTTATACTTTTTACTACAAGTCTTATACTTTATATATATCATATATCATATGTATATTATGTCCATAATCCCATCAAAGTCATTTTGTCCAAGATCATTAAGATCACAAGTTATTATCTTTACATGAAATCATAAACTTTCTTACTTAACTTTTATCACAAGTTTACATATGTGACTTTTTATTACTTAAAAAAGATTGGTACAAGACTTATATATCCTTTATTTTATGATATTACCAACATCTTAATATGTGAGAAATTGTTACAAAAATCTATATCACAAGTAAAAATTATATTTTTCATGTTCAAAAGTATTCCTAATGGAGTGATTTTCACTAATAGCAATCATATTTATAAAAAACTATTAACTGAAAGCATATAAAGGTTTAAAATAGACATTAATGATGTATGATGATGATGAGAAAAACAAAAATGCTAAACCCGTGTTTAGCCTTAAAACCAAAGCTTGCACTTAAGAAACCCTAGTTTTCTCAAGAAAACCCTAATCTTGCTTTTTCTTGATTATAACTTGGAAATGGTTAACCAATGCTTGCAAATGTCTTAGTACATCTTAGAATATGTGTATATAAGAACAGTGTATGGAATTGTAGAAAATTTTGTTTAGGATATTGGTTGGGGGACAAAGGTCTGAAGCCGTGAGCTCTATGAAGGAAAAGATGAGTGTTTTTGTGAATTTTTCTCTAAGTATATTATGCTTTTTGAGTTTACTAGGTTGTCATGCATGTTATAAGATGCAATTATAGTCAAAGAGTCCAAGCATGGTTGAAAGTATGGTCATGGTATGGCTCTTGGTCAAAGTAAGGTAGGCATGGTCTTGCCATAATGAGGTATGGTGTAGACATGATGAAGTATGGTGCCATTAAAGAAGCATGGCATGAAATTGACCAACTTGAAGCCTTATCTTATTTTTCATGTACATATTTGTATATGATGCATGATTTTCGGTGGAACAAAGATATACATGATATATTTATGTAACTTTTATGTATTGGGTATAAAAGTGGGTATTTGTTGAAGCGGGGTTGTTCAATCACAGCAAACAAACGCCCCTTTGGGGGCTGCTGTCCACAGAATCAAACGCACCCATTGGTGCGGATATGAATGCCAAACGCACCCCTTTGGTGCGGACATGAAAACCGAACGCACCCTTGTTGCATTCTAATAAACTCAACGCACCCTCCTTGGTGCTTTCTGCCAAACCAACCGCACCCTATGCGGTAAACCCAACACACCCTCTTTGGTGGTGATAAGAAACCAAAAACCAACGCACCCTAGCTGCTTGTTTAACAAAACCAAACGCCCCTACATGCTGCTGTTTTTCACACGAACCAAACCACTTCGGGGTGGTTTTTACCACAGAAACAAACACGCCTAACGTGGCTGTTTTACATGAGTAAACAAACACACCCTTGGTGCGTTTTATAGCAGCCAAACGCACCCTTATCTGTTGAAACCTTATATACAAACCAATGCACCCTTGGTGATGTTATTATCAAACTGAACGCACCCTATGGTGTTTATAAGAAACCAAACGTACTCTCGTGATGCTTCCATGAAACCCACGCACCCTGATGGGTTTTATCAACAGACCACACGTACCCTTTTGGTGTTTACTCCGAACAACAAACGCACCCTATGTGGTGCGGTAATGAAAACCAAAAGCACTCTCGTGCGTTTACACTACCAACCCGACGTACCCTTCTGTGGTGCAACGAGACCCAAACACACCCTTCTTGGTTTGATAACAATAACTAAACGCACCCTCGGTGACTGTTTACACAGCCAAACGCACCATTGTGGGGTTTGTTTTAGAACCAACGCACCCTACTAGTGTATAACAAAACCACAAGCACCCACTGTTGGTGTCTGAGGAACCAAACGCACCCGTGGTGGTGTGGTGATGGTGGTGGCTGTGGTAGTACAGCGGTGAGGAGATGGAAATGAAGGTGATTGTGGTGTTGTTGTGGCATGGTTGTGGTTGCCGGAAGTACTCGCCGGAAAGATTTCGGCCCCGGAAATGGAGAGAGGAGAGGAAGATGAGATGGAGGCTAGGTTATAAAAATGAGACCCTAATTCCTTATAACTATATATTATAAAGTTTCCAAATAAAATGACAAGTGTATGATACTTGAGGGTTAGGGGTCACAATGAAAAGCATGGGTTTACTGGGATGTTAGGAAGCATTGATTGTATCTCTAAGATTGGCCGTGGGCGAATTGCCCAATTGCATTCAAAGCTCAATTTTCTAGTGGTGATCACGGGCCAGATCCATTCATTTTATTGGAAGCGATAGCCTCCCAATATTTATGGAATTGGCATGCGTTCTTTGCTGTCTCCGGGATGAATAACGACGTAAACGTTTTACGTCAATCCCCTCTTTTCAATGATCTCAAATCAGGGAGATCACTAGATGTTCCATTCGTGGTTAACAATGTGACTTATAAAAGAGGATATTATCTTACTAACGGGATATATCCGCAATGGTCCGTTCTTATTAAATTAATTAACAATCCAGGTATGAATGATCATAAATGAATATTGTATAAGACAAAGCACGAAGCAGCAAGTAAAGATGTGGAATGAACTTTTGGTGTATTAAAGGAAAAGTGGAACATAATTAAATATCCGGCTCGAGAGTTGACGCAGAGTAGACTATCAGATATAATGTACACATGCATCATATTACATAATATGATAATTCCTAACAAGGGTAATGTGATATCTCCTGAGTTTTTTCCACAGGAACAACACCGTGATGATGATCCCGTAAGAACACATCAAGAATCAATGCATTTTATTCAAGAGATAATCGACAGAACGGCTCATCTAAGTCTAAAAGCCGATTTAGTGAAACACATTTGGAATAATGCAAATTAAATAGCTGATTCACTTTATTATTGTAATGTTTTAATTTTATTTGAATTATTATGTAATATTTATTATTATTAATGTAATGTTTTTATTATTAATGAAATTTAAATTTGTAGGAAAAAAAATGAAGGTCGCCTCATAGTGGCACTAGGTCGCCTGTAGGTCGTCCGAGAGAGAAAACTGATGTGACGCCGGAAAATGTAGGTCGCGACCCTTAACAATAGTGGGTAGCCTTATTATTTCATACCTATATGTACATGCATATTTCGTTAGTTGAAATTTATTTGCATTAATATTGATGTCTATCATGCAATAATTACATGTGAAGGATTACGGTAAATGGTCGGTTTCATTTTGGATAGTAATATGTAACACGAAATATTCCTCCGTTACCTCTAAAATTATTGTCATTGATAAAATACACACAATTAAGAAAAGTGCATTAGAATGACAGTTTTACCCTTAGCTAATTATTTAAAGTCTTCTTTAATAATCTTAATAAAAATTTCAAACAAGGGTAATATAGTAAACTTGATCAAACTTCCCTATCTATTTTTATTTATTAATTAAAGTCTTCTTTAAGATTTTAAAAAGGTGATGTGACTTTTTAAAACCAAATATAATTAACATGACAAAATATATTACGTTACGCAAGTCATTATACCGATGTTAATTAGTATAACTTATAATAGAGCAAATGTCGATGTTAATGCCCTACAGATATTAGACCAAGACACCTCAAAGTGTTTCTGACATGATATATATCAATTCGTTCATCAACACATAAATAAGTAAGTGCTTGCTTACCCGAACAGGGATAATTAGTCCCAAATAGATCTATTTATAACATTCACGCTTACTTACCCAATCGGTCGATCATAGGTAATTAACGGTTCATGATGGTTTGGGAATGATTGTGGTCGAATTGTTACTTAGGCAACACGTAAATAGGAAAAAAGTGGATGTAACTGAAAACACTTGTGTTAAAGTTTACAAAAAGGCAATATTTCTCATCCCAAAACGAGTAAAAGTGCGGCTATAAACTCGCCTTAGAGCGATGAGCAAATGATAATCACGTAAGAGAAAGATGATACACAAATCCTAGCTGTCACCTAAAGGAATGATGCGTCTTAGGACTAAGATATGATATACGAAACCAAAAGCGAAATGTTTATCAACATGTAGGCATTCATAAGTGTTTGTGACTTAGTTTGTTTAAGAAAACATGATCGAGTGAAACTACAAGTTTACATTAAATCCCGACGTTTATTAAAAAGGTACTATTTTTAGGAAGATCTATTTTAAGAAAGTTATAAGTTTCAAGACGTTAATACCGTCTCCTATATTTTGATAAATCCATATTTTCAAAAATGCTTTATCAATACCTAAACGCCTAACTTTAACATCCAACTCGACGACTTATCTCAAAAGTTACTATTTTTAAAAGTCTTACGCTTTTATAACATTTGGCATTTCATAACTACCTTTATGACGTTTATAATGTTTCCAACCAATACGCTAGTGTTTCTATATGTTTCGCCAATCTTTTAAAACCTTAAAAATGTTCGAAGGTCTCCAAATATCTTATTTCATTTTCAAATCAGCAACTATATCTAGTGTTTTTGCCGTAAAGTGTTCCAAAATTCATTTCGCCATAACTTGGCCGTTTTAAATCCTCTTTTAGTGTTCCATATATGAAAAACTATCTACACAAAACGAGCTTTCCAAAAACTACATTCAACTAATGAAAACATTTTTAAGTCTCCTAAATCTTCAATATAAAATCGGATCAGCAACTGCACTTTTCGTAAATGCTACCATAAATTCATCCAATAGTGTTTATTCTAACCTAATCCCATTCACTACTTAACCAACCAACAAAACCACTTTTAATATAACCTAATCCCATCACCACTATTTATGCAATACACAAATCAACTCATACTCACAACCAAAATCTTTCATATATCCAAGAACCATAAAACAATACCAGTTTATGATTTAACTTTTTATTTTCAAAAACCGCAAACACATAAGCCTTTACTTGCAAAAGAATCATAAGGAAATCACAAGAGATGAGACAGAACACTTACAAGAACAAGATGAGTCAAGAAAACACAAGATCTTGAAGGAAGGTGAAACTTTGTGTGTGTATTCTATCTCATTCATCATTCGTTACAATTTATAGGGGTGCACAACTATGTGGATAGACAACTAATTAATGCATTGACTAATCAATTTGATAACTAATGATTGATTGGATAATGTTAATCTGCCGAGCTAACACTCCCTCGCAGTTCGACCTAAGAAAACGTGAAAGCTCGGACTGGAGTAGCAAACCTCTTATTCTGCACCTTTACCCCAAAAAACATTATTTCACCCACCACAATTTATTTTGTCGGCCACCAAAAATTTATCTCTTTCTCCCTAGTACAAACTTCCCACAACCATTAATGGTGATAAAGCATGAAGATAAAGATAGCCCACAAATAAAGCAACCCCCTTTTTCAAAATACACGCCTCTAATAATTGTTTTTATACATATCAAACAAATAACCCTCAAATATATATAATATATATAATAAAAT
Source organism: Tanacetum coccineum (assembly GCA_026074375.1). Lineage (NCBI taxonomy): Eukaryota > Viridiplantae > Streptophyta > Magnoliopsida > Asterales > Asteraceae > Tanacetum > Tanacetum coccineum. Next base: position 24,408 of record BQNB010003287.1, read on the forward strand.
ACATACACGTATATGTAAGCAAAGTATCATACAAATTATTCTTAGGAAAGAATAATAAGTAATCAACACGGGTATCGTTCTCCTCGGTGAGAGGTGAATGGAAATTCACATTTATGTCAAAAATCGAGCTTGAATGTCATTAAAGATTTGGTTTTGGTTTCTAATTCTAATAACGCAAATGGAAAGCAAATAAAGGCAAGCTAAACGAGAATTAAACACTTAACGATTAATTAACGACTAACGGACAAACAAAATATTATCAAATTAAACTCTTCAAACTTAAAATGCAACTTACTTAAACTAAAATGCATGAAACTAATTTTTAAAATAAAGAAAATATTTTTTTTGAATTTTTTTATTAAAACTATTTTTTTAAAGTAAATAACACTAAAAATTAAATTAAAAAATAAAATTAAATCCTAAAATTTTGGGAAAATTTATAAAAATTCTATAAGCTAAAAGGGTGATTTATAAAAGAAAAGGCCAAATAAGCTTAAACTAATAAGCCAGGAAAAATTGATTTATGCAAAATAAGCTATAACTAAAACGTGTATAATAAATAAATTAAAAGAAACTATAACAAAAAAGTCCCAAGGGCACATTGGTTAAGCTTTGGTGTGTTGAAGGAGAGGTCATAGGTTCGAGTCCTGTAGCCTTCCTTTTTTTTGAAAACTCTTTATTTTTCATTTTGTTTTTGAAAAAGCTAAACTTTAGACTAAAATAAGCAACTTTAATAAAGAGACTTTATGCTAAAACTTTTTAATAAGCTAGATTAAACTACTTGAAAAAGACAGTTTGTTTTTTTCAACACTTGACATTCATTAGTATTAAAAAAACAAAAATTAAGCTAACCTAAAGACAAATAAGCTAGAAACAGAACTTAACCTTGACTTAATAAGCAATAAGGTGTGAAAATAAGCAAACAAAATAAGCTAGAAAAGAACTTAAATCTATTTGGGCGGCAGACATAATAATAGATCATAAGGACTTTCTACTAAACATTTAGGCTAAAATAAGAACTAATAAGCACTATCAAAATGCTAAAAGCTAAAGACAGCAAAAGAGCTGAACTCAAGGAACACAAATTAGCAAGAATTAAGAAAAAGGTTTAGAAAATAAACTAAAAATTAAGGAGAAAGTGACAAACTATACTACATGTTTTTGGACTTTTTGAGTTTAATGACAGATTTTAAGCTTAATTCTAGGACTCAATAAGCTAAATGAAAAGCTAAAACTCAAAAACAGCTAGAGACTTTGACCCTAAGAACATTTAAAAACTAAAATTAAACAAATAAGTAAAAGAAATAAGCTAGAAAAAGGCAGATTAAAATGACAGACAAACTACTTATTTTTGGCTTATTTTAGAAAATTGCTAAACTACTTGTAGATAGTATAAAGACTCAAATTCAACTTAAATCTTAGAAAAGATCATAACCAAACTAAAATAAGCTAAAATAAAAGCAAAATCAATCCATACTAAGCTAGATTATCACTTCTATAAGCACAAGCTAATATAAAACAGAATTGAAAAATGAGCATATGCTGATTTGAATGAAACCTGTTCAAAAGATATTACCAAAGCTTGATGACTCAAAACAGATGCTTAGAGGTGCATTTGAGACACAAATTAAACACAAAAGCCACCCTTCAAATAGAGCTTTAAGGAAATCAGCTCATAATCTGATTGAAACTCTTTAAGACTAGTAACTTTTAAAAAAATGATTAAACTAACTTCAATTTGAACAAAACTAATCTAAGACTTGTAAAACTTGCATTGAAACTAAATTAAAGCTTATGAAAGTTGGCTTGATACCCCAAAACCTACACCCCTTTAAAATTATAAATCTCATTTTAAACTTAAAACAAAAATTCTTAAGCTATTTATGAAAACATTATGGATTAATTAAACTTAAACAATTGAAAAAATATGGGAAGGACTTTGGATCAATAAACACCTCTAATAAGCTAAACTAAAATAAACAAATTTAACTAACGTGGACAGATTTTATCAAAACTTAATTCAAACATAAAACTAAGATATAATCTAACAAAATAAGCTTAACAGAAGGCAAAGCATATATAAACATTTATAAGCATAAATAAGCAGAATTATAAGCAGGGCAAATATTAAGCTAAAAATAGAGAAATAGAAATGTGTACCTTTATCCCAGCTAAACAGGGATTAAAACAAATGCTCAAATAAGCTAATCTACAATGCTAGCTTAAAGAATAAGCTAAGAATAAGCCCTATAAGCCATTCTTTCTCTGGCTTATCTTCCAAGTGGCTTATTCAATCAATTTGAATAGATTTGAGGAAACTTCTTATCCAGCTAAGCTTAAAGCAAGCTTAACTGAATAAATGATAGCTTATCTAGTAATAAGAGCTTATTAAGCTTAATTAAGTAAAATCAAAACACATTTTGGTTAAATTGCATAAAAGTAAAAGCTATAATTCGTCAAACAAATTAAAGGAAACTGACTTTTATTAATAGTAAAATGTTTACAAGCTATGAAATAACATTAAAGAAGTACAATAAGCTGGAAATAAGCTGAAGATTACAAAATAAGCTAGACTACGCTACTCCAAAACTACATGCTTTACTTTGTGATAGACTACCACTATTTATAGATATGAGAAGAGTCTTCTAGATCTTGAGACGCTCCCTAATCCATTTAATCCTAGCTCTTAATCTTCAATCCATCAATTAAACACCCTTGGATCACTTCCACGTCCTATTAGCCCATACAAGGGCTTGGGATCTCCAGCATGGATAAAATAGTCATACGTGTCAGGGGTATGTAGCTTCTAGAAGGACGAGGTAGCGGTGTAAGGACCCTCGTGACATGATGTTTTACCCTGTGTGTTATTGTGGTACAAGAGTGGTGAAAAATAAGGGAAGAGGCACAATAACATCTTTGTTGACCCATTAGTTTGACTTGAACCTTATAAATAGGACTGGGCTTGACTTTTAAGCTTTAGGCCAGGAAACGATATAGGATAAATGGATTTAGATTTCTATTTTTGTTATATTTTTAGGCTTGGATTAGTATAGATACAATGTTAATGGGCTGATCCGGCCTAATAAAATGGGTACGGGTTGGCCCATTAAGGATGTATACACCTTCGACTTTGGTTTTCAGCACTCTTTTCATTCTCATGCTCGGTTTTGTCCGTTTTGGCTTTGTTTTTGTCCTTTTTGTGATATATCCATACCTACAAGACACAATTCACGAAATACACATATACAATGCATTTATAGGATGTGGACTAGGTTTAACCAAGTGTGGAACCAAGGACCATATGGTCCTTGTGGTACGTCTGGTTTTAAGAGCCAAGGGGGTCAAGCTTGATCACTAACTTGAAATTAAATTTAGATTCATTTCCTTTGAGATAGTGGAGAAGTGGTCCTTACCATGCTAGGTGAGAAAGGATGCATGAGGACAAGGGAACATCTTACACACCAAGCGTGCATAATACTTCCAAACAAATTTAAATTAATGCATAAAGATTCTACTTTATTTAATTAGATAGGTGTTTGTGCGTGTGATTTGAGTATAGGGGGAAAGACCACTAAAATTTTAACTTCTATACTCGAGATATACGGTAACAAGAGTTTACACAAAAAGATTTTAGGTTTCCAGGGTTTTGTTTGATCAAAAACCTGAAAAACGTAAATAATATGCTATACCGTAAAAATAAGTACCGGGAGTGAACGTAAACTACGTAACCCTTAGAAAAGATAAAATAATACATATAATATCTAACCTAATCAAAATCCGAAGGCGAAACGTGTCCGAAGATGATTTTTAGATTTACACAGGATAACCTCTCGGTTATAGGTTAAATTCAAACGTAACATATATAATTCAAAATAATGATTGAAATAGTTTAAAATATTGACCTGAAATTTACAGGGTGTGACAAGATGCCTCACCTTCTCTTTTTGTTTTTCACCTATGACTCTATGTGTCTTGCCATTCCGTAGTAGGATCCTAACTACCTTCTTATGGCAAATGATCTTAGCCTTATGTTTGGACAACCAGTCCATTCCTACGATCTCATCAAAACTCTCACTTCCAAATGGTATTAGATCAATGTCAAAGGTATACCCTTCTATTTCTAGTGTACAGCTTCTAATAAGCTTATTGATCTGCACTAGCTGCCCACTAGCTATCTCAATCTCATAACTAAATCCTAAGTTATTGGTCTCTATGCCTAATAGAGGTGTGAAGGCAGTGGAAACAAAGTGACAGTCAGCACCAGAGTCAAATACTGCTGTAACATAATGATTGTTTAGAGTGAACGTACCCGTCACGATGTTCAGGTTCCTAGCGAGCCTCCTCTGCCCCCAGCATAAATGCTCCCCCATGTGCCCAATTTCCATAATTTCCACGACATTGACACCCATCAATAGCCACGACTTGGTTTAGATGACGTGACAACCGTGGTTCGAGCAGGTTGGTCAAACCATAGTGTTGACCTAAATATATGTTCTATAAGTTTGGTTTATGAGATTTTGTGATTTTATGTGTTCTATATGTGTTTGTGTGGGATATGTGATATTGGATAATCAATCCATTGAGCGTGATCGTCTCAATGGGATTGGATTTTTGTTGAATTTTGTGAAGTTCATTTTGTTCACTTTTAGTGACAAGGAAATGATTTTGGTGATCGAAGCAATTTCACATTAATTGTGTAAGTAATTATACGTATACGTATTTTTATGTTAGTAATTTAAGATAAATTTTGATTTTTGAAGTTTAGTTGAGAAAATGTAAAATTTCTATTTTTGGAAAGTAAGGTTGGAAATGAAAAGTTATTTTTAGAAAGGTAGGAAACTGCCTTTATGCAAAAAGGTTAGCCAAATAAGTAAATATTTTTACAAAAACTTAAGGTTATATTGTAAATATCTAATTAATAAAAAAATAAAAAATAAAAGAATATTTTTTTTATTTGATGCAATAGTGTTTTCGAGATTTTAAAGGAAAATAAGGAATAGAAAAGAAAAAAAATATTAATTTTAAATACTAATCCTAATCTAATAGTTAGTTAGAGTTAGCTTAGGATTCTACCTAGATGCCTATATATACAAGATTAAAATCCCTAACCCTCCCCATTTACCTAGTCGACCGGCCATAGAAGGAGGAAGAGAGAAACGAAATTTTTTTGGTTTAATCTTAAGGTACGAATTTGATTTGTTAATTCCAGTTCATTTATTTTTTTTAGTAACTTAGTTATGATGGATTAAGGTTTAAAAAAATAGGGTTTATAAATTAGAGTATTTAATTTCCAGAAATTTTATGATATATTAATGTTATTTTAATCATTTGATTAATTAGATTAGCGATATGATCATGCGTTAGGGCTTAGATCACTCGAATTAGATGCGTAATTTATTGCAAAAAGTTAGGCAGTTTTGTAACGAGCATAACTCAATCATAAAAGATCAAATAAATAATTTACAACATACTGGAGATAACCTCAGAGAGTCTACTTTCCAGAAAAGTTGGCCTCGTGAGTTTTTATGGTCGGGAAGTGGGTCAAAAGGTCGTTACAAAATCAGTGTGTAAAACAGTGACGAATTTCAGTTTTGGTTTTGATTTTTCTAAAAATACTTAGACATCTAGTTAGAGGCTCTAAATCACGTGGAAGTTAGTTCATATATTGTGTGTGACCCCTGAATTTTTTCTAAAGCTATAATGAGGTCTAAATTGGTTATCTAACGTCATACTTTTAGAAGGTCAGATTCTGGACGAATTTTGGACACTTTGGAATAATGAATTTCTAAGGGGTATTTGTAAAAGGGTAATGGTTTTGGGAGAGCTATGAGAGGTTCATAAGGCATATAAGTAGCATGGTGAATTTTGGTTTGAATTATGGGAGTGTTTAAGTGGTGCGTTTAGGACGCGTAAGTGGGTATAAAATTCTGCTCAAAACCAGAAAATATAAAGTGTAGCATTGAAGTGTAAATGGCATATGTAGGAGTTGGAAAAGGTTTAAATCAAGTATAGAGCTATGGTAGATAGCTTAGATATCCATCATAGTTGAGGTTACATCATATTGGGTTGAATGCCTAATTGATGGTAGCTTATTGTGTGCTTAATTGTTTAGATTGTCCGTGAAGTGTTTGAGAAGATTTTGTTAGAATCTTTTGGGAAGCTAAGCATCAGGTGAGTCTCATAGCCCCGTTTTCTTATGTTTTCTTAGGGTGAAAATGATGCTATGAGTTTAAATGTTTTAGTTGCTGTGATTATGTGTTTGTATGTTATGTGGTATGCTCTATGGCTTTGTGATTAATTGGAGTCGTTTATGTGGTATGCTCCATGGCTTGGTGATCAATTCCTACTGAATTGTGTGACACGCTCCATGGCTTAGTGATCAATTAGAGTGGAATTTGTGGCACGCTCCATGGCTTAGTGATCAATTGGAGTGGAATTTGTGGTATGCTCCATGGCTTAGTGATCAATTGGAGTAGTTTGTGATTAGTTCGGTTAGGAGTGGTCTTTACTACTAAACTCAAACCAACTGAAGGGTTGAATCTAATACCTCACTAATGTGTGGTCCAGACTAAGTAGATAAAGTTTCCAGCTGGTAGAATTTTAGGTGCGTAAGTGACCATTATGGATCGGGGGTAACGTTCCTACCCAATTGTGGAAAGGATCGAGGTAACGCGCGCGCCCTACCCAGTTGTTGTAATGGATCGAGGGTAACGTTCCTACCAAGTATATGGATTGCATGTTAGCATAATTGTCCTTTATTGTTTTGATAATTGCAGTTAATGGTTTTTAAAAGATTGATTTGTGTGTCTTAAACCTATGACTCTCACCAACCATTGTGTTGACGTTTTAAGCATCATTTTCAGGTGTGAAGTCATGAGAATTCTTAAGATAGTGAGAAGTGGCTAGAAAGAGACCTTAAGATGATCTTGAAGTTTTTATTTGGATGTTTAGCATTGTGTGAATATATGTTGCATGTCTCTTATTGACAAGAACTTTTGTTTCATCAATAAAGACGCCTTTTGTATTTTGGTTAGGTTTTGGGTATTGTTATGACACTATGTGTGTTTGCTTTACTTTAGCTTTCATTTTAGTATTCTCTATAGAGACACCGTGTGTTGTGATGATATCCATTCTTGTTAACGCCTCGCGTTTCCGCCTTGGCGGGGTGTGACAGACTGGTATAAGAGCCTATGGTTATAGAGAACTAGGTGGTTGAGCCTAAACTATAGCTTAAGGGTTCCATCTATCGTTGGTTTTAAGGCATAAGTGTTGTGTACGATATACCGTATTGTTATCGCTACTTTAAAAGACTTTGAAATTCTTCCTATTTTGGCAATTACTACTTATGACAATATTGAAATATTACTTTTTTCATTATGGGGATCTAATAGTATATACCATTTTGTTATTATTTTAGTCATGTCTTCCCCTACCCCTAGGAGATATCGTTGGGAGATTGTTTACCTCATAGGACTCACGGAGTTGGGTGACTTTTGAGAGAGAAAATTCAAACCTAAGTGAGGCCCAACATAAGTTTATTTCGTTTTTCTACCTCGATGCATTGCTATAATCAAGGATTGCTTTTATATTTTGGGTTACGATGTGACTTTTGTTTTCGTTTGGTCGATTAGGATTTTATGGTTCGTTAGATGGATTATCATGTTTGAGTTATATTTGGATTATTATTAAGTGCTATATGGTAGATGTGTGTTATCATTGAGATGTGTGGTCTTGGAAGTAAGTACACGTGTGCAAAAGGTTACAATTTATAATTTATGTCGCGACCATAATTATAAGATGTCACACAAGTATAGAACTTGTAATCTTTGATGGCAATTGGTGTCATTGTTGCTTGTATGTATTACGTAAGGATGTAAGGTTGGATAGCTATGTGGATAGTAGTGTAGATGTGATGTGATATCCTGTTGAGGATGGTTGTGTGGTTAGAGAATTCCTTTCTTAACCGATTAGGCGATTATATTAGGTTGGGTTGAGTAGATGGTAAGGTTTTCTTTCATCTATCGTTTGCAGGGTGGCAATACTTCTGATACCTGATGGCTTGTCATCGGTTTCTTACGTTGGTTCGTTAGCTCATTGGTTTGTTGAGATATCCAAACGCTATTGTTGGTTATTTTTATTTGTCCATCATAGGAATAGTGTTCTATGTTCTACCGTTTGACGTTTTGAATTAGTTCCCCTGTCTAAGGTGGCGATTAACTTTTTGGTTTTGGTTCTAAGATCGTGGTATAGGATGGAGTCATTATAGTTTGTTTGTTTGCAGAGTTCTTGGCGCTGTGTTCGGTTTTCAAGTAAATTAATATTCTTGGGGATTAGAATTCTTTAGGTATTTTTGAGGGCTATTTTGCTATCATGATGTTTTTTGGTGAGTCATAAATTCTTTTCAAAGTAATTTTGTTGTAGTCGATATCATATCGTTTAGGTGTTAAAAACTTCTTTCGAAAATAAATTATATAAATAAAATGCAACACAATTGTTTTAACCATCTTTTGTTAGGTTCACATAAATGGACCTGAACAAAGAAGATTCGGTCACTCGAAGATATAAGACAAAAGTCTAGCTCGAAAGACAATGTTAATTAATGTTTATTATGTATAAGGGCCAAGATGTAAAAAGCCCAAAAGAAAGCCCTCAAAGGCAAATCCTAGTTAGTATAAATACACCTAGTTTAGTCAAAATTAGGTTAGCTACTTCATTATTATTTTTCATCTTAAGGGTTTGTAGCAACTCTTGTTATTTTTCCTTTCAATCAAAAGTTCTTTAATGTTTAATCTTTCATTGCCATTGATCTTGTGATTTCATCCATGGAATGATCTAGGGATCCTACAATGATGGAAATTATGATACACCTTCTAATACTAAAAAGGTTTTTGCAACATGAGCAGGATAAGGAAAAAGATTTTTTCAGGGACAGTCGACACCATTGTTTCCATCTCATGCTGCATCACAAGAGGAGAGGGTGAAGGTTTAGGACAACCACTTAAACCTAACACAAACCTTCCTACTGCTTCACTCATCTCATGTTAAAACCCAAATCCCTACTATTACATCATCATCCCACCTAAAAAGCACCCACAAATGTAGGAAACCAAAAGCATTAGGTCTCTGAGAATTCTCAGTCCAGTGAGCCTAATAAACCTTGATGCAGATGAGGGCAGGACATAAGGTGAGGGGGTGATAGTGTGGAAGGGCTGCACTATATGCTGCTAGCTTCTTTGATGCAGAGCAAGACTATGGTAACATTAATAGGACCCAATCCACGGAAATACCTAATGTTCCTTTTCCATAGGTAATTGGTTAAGTGGTAGTCCTAGGTGCAAGAAGCACATAGGGGATGACATTGCTCAGACTAGGTTTGCCAGAAGGTATCTCACCTTCCTATGATTCACCTCTCTAGGAGTTAACTCACCTAGAAGTGATGAGGTAAATAATTGAACTTACTAATAATGGATATGGTACAAAATTGTACTGACAAAGGTTTTACTTAGTTAATGTAAGGATGCTAGCTTTAGAAATTAAAAAAACTTGAGGAAAACGAGTTAAGAATTAGAAAGAAAAATAAGTCAAGAAACTCCACAACCAAAATGAAGGTTGTACAAAGCCAGAGTGAGTTTTGAAGAGAGTTTATGGTGAGTAAGATTGGTATGTGCTTAATTACACATAACTTTTACCTTTAAAAACGAGCTAAAATAACCAAAAACGACTTAAAATGCTAATATATGCTTGTTTTGTATTGTATTGAGAGGAAACGGAATAACAAGAAAAGGACGAAATACAAAGCCAAACGGACAAAACTGGTACACGGGAATGGAAAAGGACTGTGAAAGACAAGCCAAATCAAGCCGGAAGGTCAATCAAGTCAAAAAGTCAACAGAAAAGTCAAATGGTCAAAGTTAAAGTCAACCCAAGTCAATCTAACTTATGTATAAGAAGAAAAAAGAGAAAAATGAAGACAAGGGCTGATTTTGGCAATTTGCTAATGTAACAAGTGGGGGGGCAAAAATGCCAACCCACCTAACTTGTACATCACCAATGGACGAATAGGTGCAAGGAGGTTATATTAACTCTTGGGGGGTGGGGGGAAACTTGTTTTGCCAATGGTCCCCAAAGTTATATAACCACCAGGACCATAGTGGCAATATGAACAGTAAACCTAGAGGCGGACTGTTCTTGCCAAACTCTCAAACACCACACTTGTTATAAACCCATCAACCCTTTTTCCCGCCTGTTTTTCCCTCCCCAAAAAAACTAACGGGTTGTTTAACCCGTTTTACCCCATGAACCTTCACACCACCATGGATATTCTTCCCCCAATCCTCCACTACCTTTACAGCCTATATATGTGCCAACTTGGCAATCCCACACCCCAAGACCTATTTCGACGGCTAAGATTGAATTTTGAAGATTGAAGGCAAGATTAGAGGTTTAAACCTCTCACAAATACAACACATGTGTTTGTGAGTCTTACAACAAGCACAACAAGAAGAAAGAGAAAAAGAAGACATTAGTTATTGATTCTTCGGTATAAAAGCCCTTTTAAGCCATTGTGGCAAATTATTTGAACGGTTTAGCCTTAAGCAATAGTTTTAATTCAGTTTTTAATTAGTTTTTATATGTAGTTTAAAGTTGTTTTTCAACGTTAACTCTCTTATGCATTTGTAATTTTCAGTTTTAATGAAAATTTAAGCGTTTTTACTTCATAAGCTCTCAATATTGCTAATTTGAGCTTATTCGTGTTTGAACTAAGCTCAAATTTCAGTTCTAATATGTTAAAAAGTTCTTAAATACGTTTTAAGTTGAATTTAGTTCATAAATGATGATCATTTGGATGTGTGTTGGAAGCTTTTGGTGAACTAAGATTAATATTTGATTATTGTGCTTATTGCTCAGGGTTTAGAGGCTAGGAGCCATTAGGACAGGTTTTTTTTTGGCCACTCCTCAGAAAGAGTGGGCCTTCGGTTCTAAGACAACAAATCCCAAAGTTTCAATTCTCAAATTCGCCATTTTAGCTTAATTTTTAGCTTTAGACACTAGCTTATTTGCTTTTATTCTTTTCAAATATGTTTATTTAGGTTTAATATCTAGCTGTTTTCAGTTTTCATTAGGTTAAACTTATGTAATCTTAGTTTATAACTTAAAATTGTCATCTTAATGCAAAAAGCTAGTAGAGAAACTAGCTTATTTCTATTAATAAGCTAGGATTTTTAGTGTTAAAATAGTTTAAATTGGTCCATAATAAGTAGACAGTAGATAAAGGTTTTCTTAGTTTTTCGCTTAAAAATGGATTTTAAAACCCACTTTGGGTCGACAGTTTTAAAAATGGGGTGGTTGGCACAAGAACCAAACAACGGGTAAAAAGAGTATTTGGCATGGGTTATGGGCAAGAGGATGGCTTTAGTTAAGTTTTTAAGCAATTTCAGGCTGTTTTTAGAGAAGCTTTTAGTTCTTAAAATAGTTTTCTAAGTTTTTTCAAAAAATATGTTCAAAACTGTGGAAGTTTTTAAGTAACTCACAAGTGCTTATTTGAATTAAGCAACTTGTGGTTTGAGTTTTAGCACAAAAGAGTGTGTCTTTAGTGTCCAAAAAAGGGCTGTCAATGAGCCCCTTTGTTTGCTTTGACTTTAATAAGTCCAAAACCACCAAGCCTTTTTTCTGTTACAGGTTTGAAAAAAAACCCATAAGACTTTTGCACTTCCTAAAATATGCAGTAAAAATGGTTTTCAAAAGCTCAAAATTGGTGCACAAGCCCCTTAGCTATAGCACTCAATCTGTTTGAGCTTCTTTGTGTTTTTAGAGCTTATTTGACAGCTTAAAATTACAGATGTCAAATAGACTTGTGATTGCCTTAAAGCTTCCTGTGCAAAAGGGGGGAACTGTAGGTCTTCTTTCTAGCCATTAAGCACACTTAGCCTAAGGGTATTTGGCTTATTTTATAGAGCTTATAAGGTCTAGTATAAGCCATCCAAAGTCTCACCCCCTTGATATGCTTTTTTTGTGTGCTATATTTTTGAGCCCAATATGCCTCTTGGCTGTTTTAGCATCACTTTAGGCTGAGGGATTGCTTATTTTTTGACTTTGGCTTATTGAGCTTTATTATTAAGCTCAATTTGTGTCCTGGTGTCTTATCTAGGTAGCTAGTTAGTTGTCAAGCTTATTTTTCTTTTTATTAGTTTATTTGCCAAGTATCTAGTAAAAATTTTAGCTTTTTGGCTTATTTTTTTTGCATTTTTGGGGCCTTTTTTTTTTTCTGGGTGTTCCCCCAAAAAACCACTTAAAAAGCCCTTTCCACAGCTTATCTAGTTTAGCTTTTCCTTTCCTTTAGCTTATCTAGCTTAGTTTAGACTCCCTTTTGCTTATTTTAGTCCTTAGTTAACTTAAACGACCAAGGTGCAAAAAGACTTAAACATTTTTTAGTTTAAAGCTTCTAAGCTTTCTGTCAAAATTATGCTTATTTGTTAAGCTAATTTTTTGGATAAAGTTCTAGTTGCTTTCATTAAATTTGTTAAAAATAAGCTCTTTAACAACTTTCATGTTTTGAGTTTAAGCTCATTTTCACTTTTTCAATAAGCAAAAATAAGCACAAGCGTAGGGTCTGTTTTGTCACTTTTTCATAGTGTAGGGTTACCCGTTTACCTTGTAGTGTAAATTTAGATATTTTGCCCACCTACTTTTTGTTTCATTTCTTACCATTTTTAACCCTGAGTTTTTTTAAAAAAAAAAAGGGAAGAACACTGTTTCGGGTGAGCAAGACTCGATACCGGGACAAGCGGTATCATCCCCTTTAACTGAAAACACACTTATCCACTGCGCCTTGGTTATTTTCGTTTTAAAGACTCTAGGGCAATTATATTTTAGGGGGTTTTGCCCAAATAGGTTACTAGCTGTTTAAGCTTATTTTCGGAGCTTATATGATAAGCTTGTGTGGTGTTTGGTTATTTTTCATAGGATTGTTATGGTTGTAAAGTATTTTTCGAAAATTTTTTAGTATTTTTTGTAACTCATTTACTATTTTTATAATTTTATTTAGTTAAATGTTTGTTTAATCATAAAAAAATACAAAAACATTATCTCAAAAAAAATATTTTGCTTCTTTTAGAAAAAGGTTCTTTTACATCTAGTATGTAGGAAAATATAAAAAATTTTCGTAGGGTCATTTTTCAACTTTTATACTTTTTAAAGAACGGCGTCCGGGTACAGAGGATTTTGTTTTGACTCGTTTTTGGGGTCAAACGAACTCCGTTTTCGGTTAGTCTTTTTCCATTCTTGTAATTTGGTAGTAGGTAGTTTAGAAGCAAAATATTTCTTCGTAGGCATATTTTTAAAGATTAGGTTTTCCCCCATTTTGTTCGGATTCGGGCATTTGGTTTTAGTTTAATTTCATAAAATTAAAATTTTTTTTTTTCTAGGTTTTCTTAATCGTTTTAGTTCCGTTATTGTTTAATTTGACTTTTAAACTTCCCAAACTCTTTCCTTCCACTTCAAAACTCAATCTTTCGATCGTATCGATTTTACCTTCCCAGGCCGCGTTGGGGAGTAAAACGACCGGAACATCTATATTACTTCTCGGTATCATTGATTTGCCTTTTAGACTATTCTTACTCATATATTTTATATATCAATTATATTATATTATTTTAAGGTTTAGTTTGAACCGGATCAAAGATGCATCCAAACAGGGGAGGAATAGTGACAATACTGAAGAACTTAATGTTGCTGAGGATGAACATATGTTTGACTTATCTAATTTGGCTGGTACATAAGTAGTGCTTAAAGAAGAACCTATTGAGCTTGTAGAAGATAAAGGTAGTGCTGAAAAAGGTATTAGTGCTACTAAAGATAAAGTTAGTACTGCTGATCTAGTTACTACTGCTTGTGAGACAATTACTACTGCCAGTGTTAATCCAGATGATGTTGCTTTGGCTGAGACCTTGATGGCAATTAGAAGTAGTGCTTCAAGACCACAAAAGTTAAAGGGGGTTTCTATTTTAATAGAGACAAGTGAACAACAACATAACAACATCAAGGACCTCACTCATATTTTAGCAAAAGATAAAAGGAAAAGGCATCTGTAAGAAAGCCTGACGAAACCAGTAAAAGTAAAGGCAAAGATCAAATGAATATGATGATGAAGTGAGCTTAATACTTCAAGCAGAGTTAGATGAAGAAGCCATGCTTGAAAGAGAAAGAGAAAAAGAAGCTAGTAATGCTGCATTGATTGAAGAATGGGATTCTATTGAAGCAATAATAGACGCTAATGCTTAATTAGCTGAAAGGCTTCAAGCAGAAAAGAGAGAAAAAATATCTGTTGAAGAGCAAGCTAGACTGCTAATGGAATTTATTGCAGCCAGAAAGAAATTCTTTGCTACAAAAAGAGCTGAAGAGCAAAGGAACAACCCACCTACTAAAGCAGAACAAAAAAAGAAAATGTGTACCTACATGAAGCATATGGTAGGTATTGTTCCCAAACTTGGATCTTATGCCTTAGGTTATAAGGTTATTGTTTTCTTGGATAAACACAAGGTAACAATGAGATAAACTTTGTTAATGAGTTTCACCAAGGCTATGCGGATCTACCTTTAGAGATCAGAAGATAACAATGAAAATGAATGAAAATAGTAAAATAACCAAAAAGCTTTAATTATTATAAGAGAATTATACGATACTCTGACAGTACTAGGGTTTACAAAACTTTAAACGCTATGAGAGTAAGTATGTTGAAAGATGTGTATTATGTGATGGATGTATGTGTGTTGTATGTTTGTTTCTACTCTAGCTAAGGACTCCTTTTTAGCACAAAGGAGCCCTGTACAAGATAAGACCTAAACCGTATCTCCTAAATAAAAGATATATACACAAGTACTTCCAAACCATAACAATACGCGTCTTTGCTCTGAGTAATCCTTATCTTCAATCAGCAGATGGAACGTCTTCAAGCAGGTGGAACCTTGGCCAGTGGTTAGAGTACACTAAACAGTGGAGGAAAAAAACATAGCAGTGGGAACTATAACTAGCAGTGGGAATGCAATTCACATTTTATCCCAACAGTAGGATAACAAGGGACAGAAGTTAAGGGCTTAAAATGCTTGATGCAATCAAGCAATATTGTTTGACAAAAGATTACAAATGGGTAATGATTGTGTTTCCTATAAGATACTGAAAGCAGTAGGAAATAAGGTTGATAGCATTGGAAAGAAGCAGTGAGTAGTAAGAAAAGAACAGGAGCTAGTACTTGGTGCGATAAAGTGTCAAGAAAAGTAGGTTAGAGGGTATGATGATTGAGGAAGGCAACGAGCTTAAAGCTTTGTTTGGAGATAGTTCTAAATGATGATAGTGCTGTCAATATTGAATCTTTAGCTACAAAATATCCAATAGTTGACTAGAAGACACACATTCTAGCAGAAGACATTATCAATTATCAGATCATCAGAGCTGTTGGATTGGTACTAAAATTTCAAAGATATTTAGTGAGAATGCTGATGATTTTGACAGACACGATGTGTTAGATCATAGGCTTTGGGTAACGGACATGATTTAAGGACAACAAGCCCATAAGGATATGACAAGATTGCTTTGGGGAGATCTCATCACTGATTTAACCAAGTGAGGAAATGAATCTAGAAAAACCTCAAACGGACTAAACATTGATAAGCTTGGGAAGTTATTGTTCATGTAGAGTTCATTTATTATTGATGAATACTAGATGTTCTATTCACATGCTAGTAGAAAAGAAATATCCTCTTACACAAGAAATGCTTTCAAGAATGTTGAGTGGGAGGCTAGAAGTTGATCATGAATGTGAAATGGCATTTGAGCTTCTCAAATTTACAAGATCACAGCTTAAGAAGTAGAAGAGTGTTTAGATACATCCTCTTGATGATCAAGAATATTTTATTAAAGAAACTTGATGATTAATATGATGAATATCATGTGACAACCATGACTTGAGCAGGTTGGTCAAACCGTAGTGTTGACCTAAATGTATCTGTTGCAATGTATGGTTATGTGTTTATACGTGTTTATATGTGTTTGTGTGAGATATGTGAGATTGGATAATCAATCCATTGAGCGTGATCGTCTCATTGGGATTGGATTTGTGTTGAATTTTGTGAAGTTCATTTTGTTCACTTTTGGTGACAAGGAAATGATTTCGGTGATTGAAGCGGTTTCACGTTAATTGTGTAAGTAATTATACGTATACGTATTTTTGTGTTAGTAATTTAAGATAAGTTTAGGTTTTAGAGGTTAAGTTAAGAGAAATGAGTTATTTGATGGAGAAATTTCATTTTAATCACTTATAGTGATAATGAAATTGATTGGGTATTTTGAGAGAATTGTTTTGGTTAATATGTGGATGTCTAGGTGATGGATTATAATGGAGTGTTGTCATTTGTGAAGAAATGAGTTTGTTTTAAAATATGAGAATTTTTAGGAAGCACTTTCTATTTCTAGAAAGGTGAATTGTGAAATGAAAAGTATTTTTGGAAGTTAATTATTTTAAAAAGTTAGTAGTAACTTTTGCTTTTAAGCAAAAAGTAGTCGCAATAAGCTTAGATTTTTATAAACTTAAGGTAAAAACAAATAATTAAGTAATTAAATTAATAAATAAAAGAAAATATTTTTTATAGATGAATAAATAGTAAACAAATTTAAAGAGGATAAGAGGAGAGAAAAGAAAAAAAGAGTTTTAAAAAGAAACAAACTCTAATTAGATATTATCTATAATTAATTGGGGGCCTATAAATACAAAATAAATCCTATAACCCTCCTCCTCTTATATTGCTAATAGACCGATCCAGAGAGAAAAAAAAGAGAAGAAATTATTTAGGGTTTAAGGTATTTTCTAATTCTTTGTTTAATTCTAGTTTTTATTTTAATTCTTGTAATCTAAGCATAATGGATTAGGTTTAATCATGAAAATAAATTAGGGTTTTAAATTTTCTGAAGTTTATAGTTTAATGATGATTTTTTGATCATTGGTTCAATTGGTTTCGTGATTTAACCATGCGTTAGGCTCTAGATCGCCCGAATTAGTTGTTTAATTCACTGCAGAAAACTAGCCAGTTTTGTAACGGTCATAACTCAATCATAAATTATCAAATAAACAATTTACAACATACTGGAGATAACCTCAGAGAGTTATTTCCCGCAAAGTTCGTCTCGTAAGTTTTTATGTCGGGAAAATGGCTGGTCAAACAGGTCTTTACAAAATCAGTGTGTGAAATGTGAACGAATTTCAGTTTTTGGTTTTGATTTTTCTAAACAATACTTAGACATCTAGTTAGAGGCTCTAAATCACGTGGAAGTTATTTTATATATTGTGTGTGACCCCTGAATTTTTTCTAAGTAGGTTATGAAGTTTAAGTGGGTTATCTAACGTCATACTTTTAGGGGGTCAGATTCTGGCCGAATTCTGGACACTTTGGATTAATGAATTTCTAAAGGGTATTTGTAAAAGGGTAATGAATTTGGGAGAGCTAGGAGAGGTTCATTAAGGGAATATATGTCAGCATGGTTGAAATTTGGTTAAATTATGGGAAGTGGTTTAAGTGGTGCGATTTAGGGCGGGTAGTGAGTATAATATTTGCTCATAATCAGAAAATTTAAAGTATTAGTATAAAGTATAAAATGACATATTAAGATTTGGAAAAGGGTGAAATCAAGTATAGAACTATGGTAGATAGCTTAGATATCCATCATAGTTGAGGTTACATCATATTGGGTTGAATGCCTAATTGATGGTAGCTTATTGTGTGCTTAATTGTTTAGATTATCCGTGAAGTGTTTGTGAAGCTTTTGTTGAAATCGTCTAGGAAGCTAAGCATCAGTGTGGTTTTTAGCCCCTTTTCTTATGTTTTCTTGGGGTGAAAATGATGCTATGAGTTTTAAAGGAGCGTTTTATTTTATGTCGATAAGTGTGTTTTTTACGATGCGCCATGGGCTATTTACGAGCATATTTTATGTTATGTGCTTCTTGTAATATGATATGGATTTGTTAGCTTAGTAGTGACCGTCTCAAGGCATTGAAGGTTTTCACCCTTTTCTCATTTTTAGTTAGTAGTGAGCGTGACCGTCTCATTGCTGTGGATTGTTAGTAGTGAGCGTGACCGTTCATTAGTGGCGTGATCGTTCATTTATTTTACGTTTTGATTTTATGTTTGTGATGATTGAGCGTGAACGTCTCAATGTGGATTGATGTGATTGCATGTTAGCTTGTATGATAGTACGTTGTATGTCCTGCTATGTTATGTTTTATTTATCACAGTAATTGGATTTAAAGGTTTGTTTTGCGTTTGGTCTTAAATCTTATGACTCTCACAACATTGTGTGACGGATTTAAGCATCATTTTCTGGTGAGCTATATGGTTGTAAGGTTAGAGCGCAGGGGCTAGAATGAGACATAGGATGGCTTAGAGTTTATTTAGTTTCTGTTTTGAATAATTGCGTTTGCATGATTGTTTTGGATTATTGTTTTGCAGTCATGTACATTATTGGACGTGACCTCTTTTCAATTAATAAAGACACATTAGGTTTTGGGTATTGTATGACACTTTGTGTCCTTTGCTTTACTTTAGTTTTCATTATAGTATTCTTATATAGGACACATGTGTCTGTGTGATATCCATTCTTGTTTACGCTCAGTTTCTGCACTTGGCAGGGTGTAACAGAATTGGGTTTATCAGAGCCAGGGTTATATGAGAACAGGTGGTTGAGCCTAGACCTATGCTTAGGGTTCCCTCATATAGTTGTATTTTAGGCATAATGTGTTGTGTACGTATATACGTATGTTCCCGCTACCTAAAGCTTGAAATTCTTTCTATGTTGAAATTACTACTATATTATTGAAATATATATTTTTTTATATGGGGATCTAATAGTATATACCCCTTTGTTATTGTTTTAGTCATGTCTTCCCCTACCCCTAGGAGATATCGTTGGGAGATTGTTTACCTCACTGGACCCGCAGAGTTGGGTGACTTTTGAGAGAGAAAAAGTCAAACCCAAGCGAGGCCCAACATAAGTTTATTTTGTTTTCTACCTCGATGCGTTGCTATAATCGAGGATTGCTTTTATATTTTGGGTCACGATGTGACTTCTGTTTTGTTTGGTCGATTGGGATTTTATGGTTCGTTAGATGGATTATCATGTTTGAGTTATATTTGGATTATTATTAAGTGCTATGTGGTAGATGTGTGTTATCATTGAGATGTGTGGTCTTGGAAGTAAGTACACATGTGAAAAAGGTGCAATTATAATTATGGTCGCGAACATAATTATAAAGGCAACACACACGTGGACTTGTGACTTTGATTGCATTGATCATTGTTGCTTGTATGTATTATGTAAGGATGTAAGTCTGGATAGTTATGTAGATGGTAGTGTAGATGTGATGTGGAGAATCCTGTTGAGGATGGTTGTAGGTTAGACAATTCCTCTCTTAACCGCATTGGGCGATCTATAATCAGGTTGGGTTGGGTAGATGGTAAGGTTCCTTTCATTCTATCGTTTGCAGATCACATCTGGATACCTGTTGGTATTGTCGATCGCACGATTCTTAATTTGGTTCGTTTAGATCATTGTTTCGTTGAGAGGATATCAACGCTCTCGTGTTGGTATTCTAAGGGATGTTATCATAGAACTGGTGTTCTATGTTCTCCGTTTGGCGTTTTGATTGTTTTCCTTTGTCTAAAGGTGACGATACTTTTTGGTTTGGTTCTAAGACCGTTGGTATGGATGAGTCCTTATGGTTTGTTTGGTTTGCAAGAGTTCTTGTCGTGTTCGTTTTCAAGTAAATTAATATTCTGGTATTGGAATTCTTAAGGTATTTTAGGAGTCTATTTTGCTATCATGATTTTTTTGTTGTTGTGAGTCATTAAATTCCATTTGAAAGTAAGTTGTTGTAGTCGATACCATATTGTTTAGTATTAAAAAATTCTTTTAAAAAAATAAAATTATATAAATAAATGCAACACATATGTTTTAAAATATCTTTTGATTTCTTTCTAGAAAACCATAATTATAATAAGTTTAGGAAATTTTATTTAAATTTATTTTTACACTTAAAATTATTTGCATTATTAACTAAGGTGATTCTATTGTTTTAAAATGATTGGTATAAGGTTATGAGGGAAAGTTTCCTTGGGTAAAAATTGGTTTTGGTACGGGAAAGTTTCCTTGGGTAAAAAGTTAGTTTTGGTACAAAGGTTCTTAATCTTTTAATTAATGGGTCATGGTATGTGGTATTATTCATTGGGTGTTTCTGGCATCGTTGATGCGTTTGTTAGGTCTAAGGTTCATTCATAGTGTCGATGTTTATATTCGGTTGTTTCTTCTTTTGGGATTGTGTGATTTTGGTGCATGTAAAGTTTGGTATTTCTTCATGGCGTGGTTCTAGAGTTGATGGTAGGTCATATCTTCAGAATGGTGCGATTGATGGTAGCAAAGCGAATAGAATTATTCGCGATTCCAAGTTAGAATTTGATAATTCTCGTTTTACATAGTACCTCTTAGTTATAGGAGCGTTGATGTAGCCGTATGAGAGAATTGGTTATTGAGGCATAAGGCTGGGATGGCATGCCACAAGAAGGTAGTTAAAATACCTTAGTGAGCTAAAAAGTGTTTAAGGTTCGTGAGGAAATGAACTAAAGAGGATGCGAGGTCTCGTAGGAGTACCAAGGAAGATGAGTTGAGATTATGTGATATCTTTGTAGTATGTGAGCCCTCTAAAGTGTTCCTAAGGAATTAGTGGGTTTTACCCTTCGTCGTAGAATAGGATTTTGTGTGGAATTATTACAAGGAGCGACGCCGATTTGCGAAGGCTCGTGTTGTTTGATGTTTTTAGAAAGGCAAGAGGTGTGGAACGATTGCATGAGTTTCAAGGTGAGGATTAGTTCAAATGGTAACTTGTTGTGGGAAGTGTCTGTATTGCTTGGTAGGAAGAAAGGTGGGTAGTTTGGAATGTGCATGGATTATCTTGAGAAGAGTGAGATAGAAAATTCATATGTGATGTCACCAATGGAGAGTGCACGGGGATGACGTAGCTAAGACTATTTTTAGGATGCATAATGGACACGTTAAAGTTTACGGCTATTCCTTTTGGGTTAACCAATGCACCAACGGTTTTCATGGAGTTAATGAGCCAGGTGTGCATGGCCGTATATAGACAAGCTAGTTAACGTATATATACAGACGATATTTTAAACCGACCCAAAGTCTAAGGAGGAGTACGAGTCGCACGTGAAGATGATCGTGGAGTCAGTAAAGGAAGAGAAGATGTACGTGAAGTTTTCCAACAACGTGGAAGCGGAGCAAAGAGGAAGCTATCTAGATGTGGAAGGAATCAAATGGGTAATGAGCCGATCTTGGCATTGCCAGAAGGAGTAGACGATTTTGTAGTATATTATGACGCGCGAAGCAAGGATTTGGAAGCATGCTTGGAAAAGGGAGAAGGTGATTGCTTGTAGGTCGTGACAACTGAAGGTTCTTATAAAGGATTGCATGGCTAACGTGGTAGGTTTTGCCTTATAATGCTAGAGGCATTAAGTGAACGAGACATGGAGAGTAATCTATACGGATCATGAATGTCTCCAACACACTTTCAATCGGAAGGATTGAACATGAAGCAAAGATGATGGATGGATGTTATTTAGTGAGTTTGATTTCGAGGCCAAGTACCATCTGGGAAAGGCAAATGTAGATGTTGTACCGTGGAGTAGGAAGAAGGCTCCCCGTCCGCCTCTACGCCACACAAGAATAGTTCGAGATAGATGTACGATGATACGATCTAGGTTTGAGAAAAGGTGTTGTTGGCATAAGATAAAGGATGTCCAAAGCAAAGATAGCGTCAAATACAGATCGTGCGTGGCTTGTGACCAACGGATGTGAAAAGAGATAGAGGCGTGGTTATATTGGTTAGACAAGGTTCGGACCTCCATTTGGAGAGATGTAAGGACCTTGCTATTGAAGAGGCGTATACGACAAAGTATTCTATCCATCCTGGAGCGGATACGATGTTGTGTGGTTTTAGGTTAACTAATCGATGGCTGAGTATGAAGGAGGATATAGCTAGTTGCGGTAGTAAGTATTTAGCGTATTTGGAAGTGGAAGTTGAGTATCAAGGGTCTTCAGGATTGTTGCTACAACCTGAGTTACCCGAGTAGAAGTGGGAAAGGATAACTAAGGATATTGTTGTCAAGTTACCAAGTGTGAGTAGTGGATACGATGCGATTTGGGTGTAGTCAATGGACTGACTAAGTCACCCCATTCCTAGCTATGCTTAGGACAAGTATGGTAGATTTTAGAGGTAATTGGAATACTCACTTTCGTGAAGATGAGTTTTTCCCTAAGGTGGGGATTATCATTCGAGTATGGATGTGCTTCATTTGAAGCATGGTATGGAAAGGAATGTAGGTTACTGTTTTATGGGCCGTAACTGGAGAGAGTGAGTTGAATGGATCGAATTTGGTACAAAAAAACAACCAACAAGATAGTGGTAATACAGGAAAGGCTTGAGGCAGCCAAATTGTCGAAAGAGTTAGCTTGATAGTAGTGGGAAACTTTTAAATTAATGCTGGTAGGTTATGGGTGGTTGAAGGTCTCACCTTGGAGAGGTGTAGTACGTTTGGAAAGAAAGACAAGTTAGAACCGAGTTATGTAGGAACATTTGAGATCTTTGGATATATTGGGCCTACAGTTCGGTTGAGAATTTCTGTCTTATGAGCTGAGTATCGGAAAATTGGATTGGGAGGTGCTGAAAGTTTGAGTAAACCTGAATTTGCGTGGATTCTTTAGATACGTTGAGCTTTGTAACATCTTATATCTTAATTTCAAGACAGTTCTTGTTTGATGAGTTGCGAGGTTAAGATATAAAACACGTTGTTACAATAACTTAAGGGTTTTGATAAGTTTTCTCGATGACGAGCGAGGTACATGTAGTGGGATGCTTCTTTTCGTTTGGGGTTGTTGTGTTGCTAATTGCACCCTTGTGGGGGTAAGCAAAGTCATTAGCAGTTGGATTCGGATTTTGGAAGTTAGTCAAGGTTAAGGTTGCAAAGATCTTGTTTTGTCAAGGAACCGATGATGTTGTGGACCGAGAGGTCATGAGTAAAAGCGTAGTTTGATAAAGTGTGAAAAAGTTCATTGGGATTCGAAGCGTGGTCCTGAGCTTAATAAGGAACACAAGATCATATGAGGTCTAATGTGTCTTCCGTTGTTTGTCCTAGTGCTTTATGCCTCGAGTAGTTAAATCTTGGGACGAGATTTTCTCAAGGTGGGGATACTGTAACAACCATGACTTGAGCAGGTTGGTCAAACCGTAGTGTTGACCTAAATGTATCTGTTGCAATGTATGGTTGTGTATTTATACGTGTTTATATGTGTTTGTGTGGGATATGTAAGATTTGATAATCAATCCATTGAGCATGTTGCATGTCTCATTGGGATTGGATTTGTGTTGAACTTTGTGAAGTTCATTTCGTTCACTTTGGTGACAAAGGAAATGATTTCGGTGGATAGAAGAGGTTTCGCGTAATTTAGTATGTAATTATACGTATACGTATTTTTTTGTGTTTAGTAGATTTAAGATAAGTTTAGGTTTTAGAGGTTAAGTTAAGAGAAATTAGTTATTTGATGAAGAAATTTCATTTTAATCACTTATAGTGATAATGAAATTGATTGGGTATTTTGAGAGAATTGTTTTGGTTAATATGTGGATGTCTAGGTGATGGATTAAAATGGGAAGTGTGTCATTTGTGAAAGAAATGAGTTTGTTAAAATATGAAAGTTTTTGGAAGACTTTCTATTTTTTGAAAGTGAATTTGTGAAATGAAAAGTATTTTTTGGAAAGTTAATTATTTTTAAAAGTCTAGTAAATTGCGTTTAAGCAAAAAGGTATGTGCAAATAAGCTTAGGTTTTTATAAAAACTTAAGGTAAAACAAATAATTAAGTAATTAATAAATAAATAAATAAAATATTTTTTTTATAGATGAATAGTAAAAACGAATTTAAAAAGGATAAGGGGAAAGAAAAGAAAAAAAGAGTTTTAAAAGGAAACAAACTCTAATTAAATATTATCTATAATTAATTGGGGATCTATAAATACAAAATAAATCCCATAACCCTCCTCCCCTATTGCTCGACCGATCCAGAGAGAAAAAAAAAGAGAAGAAAATTTTTAGGGTTTAAGGTATTTTCTAATTCTAGATTTTATTTTAATTCTTGTAATCTAAGCATGGTAGATTAGGTTTAATCATGAAAATAAATTAGGGTTTATAAATTAGGGTTTTAAATTTTCTGGATTTTATAGTTTAATGATGATTGTTTGATCATTGGTTCAATTGGTTTCGTGATTTAATCATGCGTTAGGGTCTAGATCGCCCGAATTAGTTGTTTAATTCACTGCAGAAAATTAGGCAGTTTTGTAACGGTCATAACTCTCAATCATAAATTATCAAATAAACAATTTACAACATACTGGATATAACCTCAAAGAGTCTACTTTCCAGCAAAGTTGGTCTCGTGAGTTTTTATGGTCGGGAAGTGGGTCAAAAGGTCTTTACAAAATCAGTGTGTAAAACTGTGACGAATTTCAGTTTTGGTTTTGATTTTTCTAAAAATACTTAGACATCTAGTTAGAGGCTCTAAATCACGTGGAAGTTAGTTTATATATTGTGTGTGACCCCTGAATTTTTTCTAAGTAGGTTATGAAGTTTAAGTGGGTTATCTAACGTCATACTTTTAGGGGGTCAGATTCTGGCCGAATTCTGGACACTTTGGATTAATGAATTTCTAAAGGGTATTTGTAAAAGGGTAATGACTTTGGGAGAGCTAGGAGAGATTCATAAGACATATATGTAGCATGGTGAATTTTAGTTAGAATTATGGAAGCGTTTAAGTGGTGCGTTTAGAGCGCGTAAGTGAGTATAAAATTATGGTCTAATCTAGAAAATTTAAAGTGTAGTATTGAAGTATAAATGGCATATATAAGAGTTGGAAAAGGGTGAAATCAAGTATAAAACTATGGTAGATAGCTTAGATCCATTCATAGTTGAGGTTACATCATATTGGGTTGAATACCTAATTGATGGTAGATTATTGTATGCTTAATTGTTTAGATTATCCGTGAAGTGTTTGTGAAGCTTTTGTTGAAATCGTCTGGGAAGCTAAGCATCAGGTGAGTTTCATAGCCCCTTTTTCTTATGTTTTCTTGGGGTGAAAATGATGCTATGAGTTTAAATGTTTTAGTTACTGTGATAATGTGTTTTAAATGAGGCATGGGCTATACGTGACTATTGTATGTTATGTGCTACTTGCTATTGTTGTGGATCGTGGGACACGTTCCGTTCCCTTGTTTGTTGTGCTTGAGCGTGACCGTCTCAAGGCATTGATGGATTGTTAGTAGTGAGCGTGACCGTCTCATTACTGTGGATTGTGGATAGTGAGCGTGATCGTCTCATTATTGTACGTTTTGATTTTATGTTTGTGATGATTGAGCGTGAACGTCTCAATGTGGATTGATGTGATTGCATGTTAGCTTGTATGATAGTACGTTGTATGTCCTGCTATGTTATGTTTTATTTATCACAGTAATTGGATTTAAAGGTTTGTTTTGCGTGTCTTAAACCTATGACTCTCACCAACCATTGTGTTGACGGTTTTAAGCATCATTTTTAGGTGAGCTTAATGGTGCTAAGATAGAGCGCAGTGGCTAGAAGAGACCGTAGGATGCTTGGAGTTTATTTATGCTTTCTGTTTTGAATAATTGCGTTTGCATGAATTGTTTGGATTATGTTTTGCATGTCATTTATTGACGAGACCTCTTTCTCATTAATAAAGACACCATTAGGTTTTGGGTATTGTTATGACACTTTGTGTCTTTGCTTTACTTTAGTATTCATTTTAGTATTCTCTATATAGACACCATGTGTTGTGATGATATCCATTCTTGTTTATGCCTCGCGTTTCTGCCTTGGCGGGGTGTGACATATCAAGTTTAGGGGAGGATTGTTGGGAATAAAAGGATTCTTAACTGTTACTACTACTGGTTCAAATTACAACTGCTAGTTATTGTTACTGCTGCTGCTCAAGATCAAAGAAAATGTTCCAAGTCATTACTACTGTTAGAGTAATATTAGTATTGCCAGTACAACTGTTACTACTGCTAGAAGAGTTTCTGCTGTTAGACTTAGTTAGTACTGTTAGTCTGTTTTAGTACTGCTAAAGTGATATGTATGAAATATTTTAGGAAAAGATATGTATGTGTAGAAAACGTGTTGTAAGCCCATTAGGGTTCCTTGGTGTATAAAAGGAGACCCTAGGGCATGTAGTTTATATATCTCATTTTTCATATACATTCATATATAACTTCAAGGTTTTGTATAACCCTAACACTATTAAGAATGTTCGTATTGATATATTGAGGCTTAAAGTTTGGTATTATACAATCTTGTTTGTCACTGTTTATTGCTTATTCTTCTTAGTATCATAGACTAGATTCCGCATAGTCTTTGATATATTCAATCAAAGTTTCTACCATAGTTGTCTTGGATTTATCCAATACAACTAAGCCTTTTACAAGCTAAGCAAGATCTATTCAAGTGGGATCAACAGAAGCAGAGCAGGACAGTGGTAACATAGCTAAGACCCGATCCAAGGCAACACCTAATGAATCTAGTTCCCTAGTGTTGGGAATTACGTTTTCCTAACTTAGTACCGACAGTATAAATAGTTAGTACTGATAGTTATAGTTAGTACTGATAGTACAAAATGTTAAGTACTGATCAGTTAGTTAGTACTGATAGTAGAAATTAGTTAGTACCGTTTAAGAGATATGTATGAGATATTTTAGGAAAAGATATGTATTATCTTTTACGCGTTTTGTAAGCCTGTTAGGGTTTATCCTTGGTCTATAAAAGGATCCCTCTTGGCATAGTTAGATAGACGACCTCAATACATCTCATACAAAATCATATCTCATAGTTAGTAATCTGTAATCATCAAAAGCAGATTAATAGAAATTATTATTTAGTTTTTCATTGTTCTTCTTAGTACTTGTGTTGAGATTCCGCATTAACACATAGTATTCATAGTCAGTGTTTCTATATAGTCAAACTGTATTTATACATCTTGGCTATCATCCTTAATAGGCTGCAGAGATCTATTCAGTTTGGGACTCACAAGTGGTATCAGAGCCTGTGAGAAACTCTGAGTAAGAAGAACAAACAAATCCAGTTATACATCTCCATCCTACAAAACTAAACATGTCTGGATCACAAGATGAAATTCCACCACCACCACCACCTCCACCATCATCATCACAAACACCAACACAACAAACTCCTCATACAGTTTCAACCATCAAACTGCCTATTCTCAAAAAAGGAGAATATGATATATGGGCACCAATGAAGCAGTTAAGACTGCTCATGGTGTTTCTGCTGCTAACTCTAAGAATAATGCTTCTACTTTACCAAATGTTGATAGTCTGAGTGATGCTGTGATCTACTCCTTCTTTGCTAGTCAGTCTAACAGTTCACAATTAGACAATGAAGACCTAAAGAAAATTGATCCTGATGATTTAGAGAGATAGATTTGAAGTGGCAGATGGCAATGCTGACAATGAGAGCAAGGATATTTCTCAAGAAGACAGGAAGCAATCTAGGTGTTAATAGGACTGATACCATTGGCTTTGATAAGACCAAGGTGGAATGCTATAATTGCCACAGAAGAGGTCATTTTGCTAGGGAATGCAGGGCACCCAGGAATCAAGACAGTAGAAACACGGAGATAACAAGAAGGATTATGCCAGTTAAGGAAACTACTTCAAATGCTTTAGTATCTCAGTGTGATGGCTTTGGGTATGATTGGAGTGACTAGGCCGAAGAAGGACCTACTAATTTTGCACTTATGGCTTATACTTCTTCAGGTTCTTCAAGTTCTTCAAGCTCAGACACTGAGGTATCAACTTGTTCTAAAGCGTGTTTAAAATCTTATGAAACTCTCAAAGAACATTATGATAATCTGACAACAGATTTTAATAAGTCTCAATTAAATGTAGGAGCTTATAAAGCAGGTATAGAATCTGTAGAGGCTAGACTAGATGTGTATAAAAAGAATGAGGCTGTTTTTGAAGAGAACATAAAGATTTTAAAACTTGATATTATGTTAAGAGATAATGCACTCACAGAGCTTAGAAAGAAATTTGAAAAAGCTAAAAAAGAAAGAGATGATTTAAAACTTACCTTAGAAAAGTTTAAAAAATCATCTAAGAACCTAAGCAAACTACTAGATAGTCAAGTAAGTGATAAGTTCAAGATTGGTGTGAGGTATGATAGTCAAGTGTATGATAGTCAAGTGTTTGATAGTCAGGAGAATAATAAGTACAAAACATGTGAAGGGTATCATGCGGCTCCCCCTCCCTATACTAAGAACTTCATGCCCCCTAAACCTGATTTGGTACTTGCAGATGAATATGATTTTAGTAAGTCAGTAACTAGTGTACCTATAGTTGCAACTATTAAAGTTAAGACTAGTGAGTCAAAATCTAAGTTTGTTTGTAAACCACTTATTGAAGACTAGCTATCTGACAGTGAGAATGAGACTGAGTCTAAATCTAGACAAAGAAAACCTAGTAATGCTAAAGTAGAATTTGTTAAAACTAACGAGCATGTGAAATCACCTAGGGAGTCTGTTAAGAAGGTAGAGAACAATAAGCAAGCTAAATACCCTAGGAAAAACCGTCAAAGTCCTAGAGGTAATAAGAGAAACTGGAATAATTTGATGACTCAGAAATTAGGAAGTAATTTCGAGTTTAAAAATAAAGCTTGCTATGTATGTGGCAGTTTTAACCATTTAATCAAAGATTGTGATTTCTATGAAAAGAAAATTGTGGAAAAACATGTATGGAACAATGCTAGAAGGGTGAATCACCAAAATTCTCAAAGAATGACTCACCCTCATCCAAAAAGAAATTTTGTTCCAAGAGCAGTCTTAATGAAATATGGTCTTAAAACACTTAATACTGCTAGGCAAAACTCTTCAAGAGCAGCAGTATCAGTTAATACTGCTAGACTAATTAATATTGCCTACCCAAGACTAATAGTGAATAGTGCAAGGACAGCATCAAATGTTTTTAATAGAGCACATTCACATGTTAGAAGGCCCTTTAACAAGTTTTCCCACCAAATGAAGAACATTACTTTTCAAAGAAAAAAGTAATACTGACAGGAAAATATTACTACTGTTTGGCCAAGAAGTAGTAAGTTAAGTGATAATAGGAAATGAAGCTAATGTTGTTAATGCCTCAGCATGTTTGGCAAGGAACCAGATAAACAACGGTTAGACCATGTCCCCAAACCACAATGGCATCAATAGATATAAAAGATTTAACTATGTTGATGCATAAGGCAGATCCAAGTCTGTAATGGCTTGGGTTCCCAAGAGAGCCTGATTCTCTTACTTTTTGTCCATGGCAATCCACAACTAATGTTGTTAGGAAAAAGGGGAAATAAACCTAATGTTGCAGGGAGTGGATCAGAATGGCTTTTTGATATTGATACACTGACAAAATCTATGAATTATAAGCCAGTTGTTGCAGGGAATGAAACTAATGGTAATGCAGGTACCAAAGAAAGTAACGATGTAGGTTAAGCTGGGAAGAAAATAGTACCTAGTCATGAGTATATACTGCTAAGATTATAGACTCCTGATTCACCTATCTCTTCAAGTCCTAAGAGATCAGATGATGAGGTTGCTGATGATGCTGGAAAGAAAACTACTAAGGATCCAGCAAATGAAGGTGACAAGGATGATCAAGACTTAAGAGATGAATTTGAAAGAGAATTTAAAAGGTTGTTTGTTCAAGGGGAAGAAGCTGAAATTAACATTAACAACACTAACAATATTTCTGTTGTTATTTCTCCTATTAATACTGTTGGAACAAAGGATGCTGATGATGAACCAATGATGCCTAATTTGAAAGATACTGACATATTTGGTGATGCTTATGATGATGAAGACTTTGTTGCAGGAGGAGACATAAATAACTTAGAGTCTTCCATGTCTGTCAGTCCTATTGAAACAACAAGAGTTCACAAAGATCATCCAGTTGAACAGATTATAAGAGATCTACATTCAGCACCTCAAACAAGAAGGATGACTAAGAATTCTGAAGAACATGGTTTGGTGAGTTTAATTCAAAAGTAGAGGAGAACAAACCATAAAGATTTTCAAAATTGTCTATTTGCTTGTTTTCTATCACAATTAGAACCCAAGAAGGTGATTCAAGCTTTGACTAATCTATGCTGGATAGAAGCAATGCAGGATGAGCTTCTACAGTTTAAATTGTAGAAGGTTTAGACTTTGGTTGATTTACCATATGGCAAGAGGGCCATTAGAACAAAATAGGTCTACATAAACAAGAAAGATAAGAGAGGTATTGTGGTTAGAAACAAGGCAAGGCTGGTTGCACAGGGTTACACTTAAGAAGAGAGAATAGATTATGATGAGGGTTTTGCTCCAATTTCTAGGATTAAAGCAATTAGGCTGTTCTTAGCCTATGCCTCATTCAAAGACTTTGTTGTGTACCAGATGAATGTGAAGAGTGCATTTCTGTATGGCAAGATTGAAGAGGAACTTTATGTCTGTCAACCTCCAGGATTTAAAGATCTAGAGTTCCCTGACAGAGTTTATAAGGTAGAAAAGACATTATATGGTCTACATCGAGCTCCTAGAGCCTAGTATGAGACTTTGCCTACATATTTATTAGAAAATGGATTTCAGAGAGGAATAATAGATAAGAATTTGTTTATTAAAAAGTTCAAAGGTGATATTATACTAGTTCAAGTATATGTAGATGATATCATTTTTAGATCTACTAAGAAGGAGTTATGCACTGAGTTTGAGAAATTGATGCACAAGAAGTTCCAGATGAGTTATATGGGTAAGCTTACTTTCTTCTTAGGACTACAAGTGACACAGAAAGATGATGGGATTTTCATCAGTCAAGACAAGTATGTGGATGAAATTTTGAAGAAGTTTGGTTTTTCAACTATGAAGATAACAAGTACACCTATGAAGACTTCAAAGCCTTTGATGAAGGATGAAAATGCCGAAGATGTTGATGTTTAGTTATATAGATCAATGATCGGATCATTGATGTATTTAACATCTTCAAGGCCTAATATTATGTTTGATGTATGTGCATGTGCAAGATTCCAAGTCACACCTAAAGTTTCACATCTTCATGCTGTGAAAAGAATCTTTAGATACTTGAAAGGTCAACCTAAATTGGGCCTTTGGTATCCTAAGGACTCACCATTTGATTTGGAAGATTATACTGACAGTGACTATGTTGGTGCAAGTTTAGACAGGAAATCCACAACAGGAGGTTGTCGATTTCTTGGGAGCAGATTGATTTCATGGCAATGCAAGAAGCAAACTATGGTTGCAAATTCTACAACTGAAGCAGAATATGTAGCTGCATCAAATTTTTATGGACAGGTGTTATTGATCCAAAATCAATTGCTTGATTATGGATACAACTTTATGAACACCAAGATTTTCATTGACAATGAGAGTACTATTTGCATTGTGAAGAATCCAGTATTTCACTCAAAAACTAAGCACATTGAGATCAGACACCACTTTATCAGAGATTCCAATGAGAAGAAGCTTATTCAGATGATCAAGATTCACACAGATCAGAATGTTGCAGATTTGCTCACAAAAGCATTTGATGTTAGTCGTTTTCAATTTTTGACTGCTAGCATTGGAATGCTTAATCTCTGAGGTGTTGTTTGGATAGATTGATGATTGGAATGGGTTGGAAATACTATTTGGATGAAATTGGGGTTTATACTGGTAACTTAAAAGTTAGTGCTGCCAGGCAAAAATTTAATGCTTTTGGGCTAAGTTAGTACTGGTAGGTTACCGTTGGGGTTAAAACTTCTAATGGTGTCTTTTGTAAATTAAATGGTTACTTCACTTATGGGTTTGCTTAATTCCCTATAAAACCATTTACGATCACACAATAATCACTCTTAAACACTCTCACGCTCTAAATTTTACAAACCCTAACTCGATTTCATCACCGACATTCACAATTATCATCAATGGCGGACTTAACCTTTGTTGATTCTCACAATATGGTGGCGTACTTAAAAAATCAGAAGCCAATGCTGATTTTGCAGAGATAGTTGATTTCCTTAATGCTAGCCTTATCAGTTATGCCTTAACTGTAAGTCCAACTATCTATGTGTCCTATATTGAGTAGTTTTGGTCTACTGCAAAGACCAAAACAGTCAATAATGAAACATAAATACGTGCCAGAGTTGATGGCAATACTATAGTAATAACAGAATCATCTGTGAGGAGAGATCTTCACTTTGATGATGAGGATGGTATTACTTGTCTAACAAACACCGAGATTTTTGAAAACCTTCAATTGATGGGATATGAAAAGTTTTTTGATAAACTTACTTTTCTAAAACCTTTCTTTTCCTCTCAATGGAAGTATATCATTCATACCATCTTACAATGTTTAAGTTCTAAATCAACTGCTTGGAATGAATTTGGTACTAATATAGCATCAGCAGTTATATGTTTGGCTAAAAATCAAAAATTTAATTTTTCTAAATTGATTTTTGATGGTATGTTGAGAAACTCCGATCCTCATTCTAAAAAGTTTTTAACGTATCCAAGGTTTTTACAACTGTTTTTGAACAATCAAATTGAAAATCTTGCAGCAGTTTTTAATAATGAATATGATACACCTTCTCATACTAAAAAGGTTTTTGCAAACATGAGAAGGAAAGGAAAAGATTTTTCAGGGACAGTTACACCATTGTTTCCATCTATGCTGGCATCACAAGCAATGGAGGGTGAAGGTTCAAGACAACCCACTAAACCCCAACACACACCTACTACTGATCTCATGTTGAACCAATCCCTACTGTTGCATCATCATCACACCCTAAAAAGACCCACAAACGTAGGAAAACCAAAAGCAAAGTCACTAAGATTCCTCAGTCCAGTAAGCCTACTAACCTTGATGCAGATAAGGCTGTCCATGAGGAGAGGGGAGACATTGTGGAAAGGGCTGACACTACTGCTGCTAGCTTAGATGCAGAGCAGGACAATGGTAACATAAATAGGACTCAATCCATGGCAATACCTAATGTTCCTTTTCCTTAGGGAATTGGTTCACGTGGTAGTCCTAGGTGCCAAGAAGCCATGGGGGATACCATTGCTCAGACTAGGTCTGAGAGGGTATCTACACCTTCCTATGATTCACATCTCCTAGGAGTTAACACACCTAGAAGTGATAAGGAAAGAATTAAACTTAAGGAATTGATAGATATGTGTACAAAACTGTCTGACAGGGTTCTTGACTTGGAGAATGTAAATGATGCTCAAGCTTTGGAAATTATAAAGTTGAAGAAAAGAGTTAAGAAGATAGAAAGAAAGAACAAGTCAAGAACTCTACAACCAAAAAGAAGGGTGTACAAGCCAAGAGTTGAGTCCTCTAAAGAGAGTTTAGGTAAGAAGGATGCATCCAAATAAGGGAGGAATAGTGACAAAACTGAAGAACTTAATGTTGTTGAGGATGAACATATGTTTGATTTATCTGATTTGGCTGATACAGAAGTAATTGTAGATCAATAAAAGACTATTAAGCTTGTGGAAGATAAAGGTAGTGCTGAAAAAGGTGTTAGTGCTGCTGAAGATAAAGATAGTACTGCTGATCCAGTTACTACTGCTGGTGAGATAGTTACTACTGTTAGTGTTAATCCTGAAGATAGTACTGCCGTTGATGTTAGTCTTACAGATAATGTTACTTTGACTGAGACCTTGATGTCAATCAGAAGTAGTGCTTTAAGACCACAAAATTTAAAGGGAGTTCTTTTTAAAGAGCTAAGTGAACTAACAACAATAACAACATCAAGATCTCAACTTCAGATTCCAGCAAAAGATAAAGAAAAAGGCATCATGCAAGAGCCTGAGAAACTAGTGAAAGTAAAAAATCAAAGATCAAATTGAATATGATGCTGATGTAGCTCAAAGACTTTAAGCAGAGTTAGATAAAGAAGCCAGGCTTGAAAGAAAAAGAGAAGAAAAAGCTAGTAATGCTGCATTGATTGAAGAATAGGATTCCATTAAAGAAAGAATAGATAATGATGCTTAATTAGCTGAAAGGCTTCAAGCAGAAGAGAGAGAACAAATGTCTGTTGAAAAACAAGCTAGACTGCTAATGGAATTTATTGCAGCCAGAAAGAAATTCTTTACTATAAAAAGAGCTGAAGAGCAAAGGAACAAACCACCTACCAAAGCAGAACAAAGAAATAAAATGTTTACCTACATGAAGCATATGGCAGGATACAAAGACAAGAAGTTTAAGGGTAAAAGCTTTGATGCAATCAAGCAAATGTTTGACAAAGCTTACAAACATGTAAATGATTTTGTTCCTATGGATATTGATAGCAGTGGAAAGAAAGAAGATAATAGTAAGAAAAGAACAAGAGCAGTACTTGGTGAAGAAAGTGTCAAGAGACAGCCAGGTAAAGGATGATGCTGAGATGGCAGAGCTTGAAGCTTATTTGGAGATAGTTCCAAATGATGATAGTGCTGTCAATATTGAATCTTTAGATACAAAATATCCAATAGTTAATTGGAAGACATACATTCTAGCAGAAGACATTATCAATTATCAGATCATGAGAGCTGATAGAAGTACTAAATATTACAAGTTATTCAGTGCAATGCTTGATGATTTTGATAGACAAGATGTGTTAGATCTTTACAGGCTGGTAAAGGAAAGATTTAAGAAAACAAGCCCAGAAGGATATGACAGATTGCTTTGGGGAGATCTCATCACTTTATTTGAACCAAGTGAGGGAAGATTAAATCTGTAAAACTCAACAGGTACTATCATTGATGAAAGCT
Source organism: Tanacetum coccineum (assembly GCA_026074375.1). Taxonomy (NCBI): domain Eukaryota; kingdom Viridiplantae; phylum Streptophyta; class Magnoliopsida; order Asterales; family Asteraceae; genus Tanacetum; species Tanacetum coccineum. The sequence goes on from BQNB010003287.1 coordinate 59,362, forward strand.
AGAAGGTTATGTGATTCAGGGAGTTCATTTTTTATTAAAGGATACTAGGAAGTTCTATTCCACATGCTATTAGAAAATGAAATATCCTCTTTCAATAGAAATGCTTTCAGAATGTTGAGTTGGGAGGCTAGAAGTTGGTCATTATAAGTGAAATAGTCATTTGAGCTTCCCTAAGATTCACCAGAAACACAGCTTAGATTTAAAGAGTGTTTGGATACATCATCCTGATGATCAAGAAGATTTTATTAAAGAAACTTGACGATTAATATGATGAATATCAAGGTTAGGGGAGGATTATTAGGAATAAAAGAATTATTAACTGTTACTACTGCTGGTTCAAGTTACAACTACTAGTTGTGGTTACTGCTGCTCAAGATCAAAGAAAATGTTCTAAGTCATTACTACTGTTAGAGTAATATTTAATGTATCTGACCAGTCACACTACTGATACGACATGACTTGCTAGAAAGTTTTGCGTTAGACTTAGTTAGTACTGTTAGTCTGTTTAGTACTGCTAAAGTGATATGTATGAGATATTTTAGAAAAAGATATGTATGTGTAGAAAACACGTTGTAAGCCCATTAGGGTTCCTTGGTGTATAAAAGGAGACCCTAGGGCATGTAGTTTATATATCTCATTTTCATTTACAGTCATATATAGCTTCAAAGTTTTGTATAACACTAACACTATTAAGAGTATTCGTATTAATATATTGAGGCTTAAAGTTTGGTATTATACAATCTTGTTTGTCACTGTTTTATTGCTTATTCTTCTTAGTATCATAGACTAGATTCCGCATAGTCTTTGATATATTCAATCAAAGTTTCTACCATAGTTGTCTTGGATTTATTCAATACAACTAAGCCTTTTACAAACTGAGCAAGATTTATTCAAGTGGGATCAACACTTACTTGTTATTGTTCATGTTTTAAGTGGTTCAATGTTAAGTGTTTTGGGTTTGGGCTGCAAAATGAAGTTCTGGTTGTTTTTAAGAACATGCGAGCTAGGATCTACCATATGGTAGATCCGTGAGTTGTTTAGGCAGATCCGTGACTCAGCAGGCCAGGCGCCAAAATTCGAATTTTGTTGATTTTTAACCTTTTCTACTTTATCTTATATTCATGCTATGTGATACTATATGGATTTTTAAACCTTAGGATAAAACACTATTTACATATCTATTTTTTGTTACATACATAACTATCACCGTTATTATGTATATATGCGCTTGTCTACTAACTTTGTTTTGTAGTACACTTCCATAACTCAATTCCTTGATGTCCCAAACAAGGGGGAGCTTCCGACAAGCACTTAGAGAGTGCATCTTCTATATATTTAGTTACACATACTCATCCAACAGAGTATCTAGTTTTGCACTAACACTTTTTTGTAGGTTTTTGATAATACCTTGATGCCTCGAACAAGGGGGAGCATTTGTCAAGAAGAAGCATACACGCATTTATCATATATTTCTCCTATTGCTTCATGATATATATATTATGATTGCACAAAACTAACCCTTGATGTAGGTTAACAAAACTAACCATTGATGTAGTTTATAGTCTATGTAGAGGAAATTTGAATCATGAAATCTTTAAGCAACCAATGTCATAATAAAAGGAAGCAAAGGAGCTAGGGGGAGCATGTCAATAATAATAGGAGTGCAAGGAGCTAGGGGGAGCTCGAGGGCATCAACGTAGATAGCTCAAAGTTGTTTAGAAGATGAAGATTAAAGTATAACTTCACTAGGGATGATGCAAGCTCATCTTTCTAAGGAGAAACAAAGTTTAACTCTAAGGACGCACCCTTTTTGGCAATACGAATGGAAGAGTGTTAACGAAGACGGACCAAAGGATTGGAGCATACACCTTTTTGTTTTGACAAAAGGGGGAGAAAGGAGTGTAAACGAGTAACTTTTAAATTTTACTATGTTACAAGTTTATATATTTGTCATTATCAAAAAGAGGGAGATTGTTAGTGCAGATATTACGATATTTAAACTAAACAAGTCCTTTAGTTTTAATAATGACAAACAAGTAACTTGTAATACATAACGTCAAATGAGCAAGTTACGCGTGATCACAACTTATCAACACATACATTCATGAACACCTCTCGACGTCTCGAGTCTACTCATGCTTCAACAAAAGGTATGAATATGTTTGTTAAGTTGCATTATGATCAACTCATTTAACAAACTATGTGATTAATCATATTAGACAATAGGACAAAATTAATCACTAACTTAACTAGACAAGATCTTCCATATTAAGAAACAATCTTAGAAGATCAAAACATGTCTAGCCATATTAGATAATAGGACAAAATAATTAGAGAATAAAGATAAAACTAATTATTCTTGTTTAACCATTTTTAGAAACAAATCTTACAAGATATTTTCCTTCTAGAATAATATCAAATCAGATTTTCTAACTATATTAAGGATCTAAGCAAAAAATTTAAAAAGATTTGAATAGATTTTGAAAAGATTTAAAAATCAACTCTGTCCATATTTTTAGACACCTGTGGATCACGGATCCACCTAAATAGGCATACGGATCCACCATACCTGGATCTGTAGCACATTGATGGCCAAGTTTTGGGTTTTCTATAAATACCACCCATTTGCTTAGTTTTTTACCCAAGCTTTTCACAACATTTCTTCCACATTATTACACACATTTAGGATCATTAGAATCAAGTTTTTACAATGTAAAAACATAATTAATCATATCATCAAAACCCTAATAACCTTTGATCATAATGCTGCTAACTTTCATTTGTTGCAAGCATGATTCTATATGATCCTCCATTCAAGAAAGCTTAGAGATCTTGCCATCATCATCTACCACACACCTACATATATGAAGATCTATCACAACAAGCCAAGAGACTTGTCATCTTCATCAACAACATCATGCTTAGTGATCTTGAGGTTTTAGATTAGGATTTTAAATCCGATTGACAATTATGTCTTGGATCATCATTATACATATTTGTGTATCAATCATTATACAACAAACTAGATGTTAGGTGGTTTATGTGTTTAGGTCATAAAGCACAAGGTTTGTTATGTTGGGCCATAAAACATAATGGGTTTGGATCTCAAAGAAGGACTCGGTATTTAGCTTAGTACCAGATAAAGTGTAAGTGACATAACATTGGTTCTACCTCAAAGTAGGACTCGGTATTTAGCTTAGTACCAGATAAAGTGTAAGCGACGTTGTATGGTTTTCTCTGCCTAAAAGGAGCTTGTTGATTTAGTGAAGTAACTCTCGAGTTGGGTACTCGGGGTGTGGAGTAGGGCGAAGAGGAGCTTCATAGCCGAACCACTATAAATCATCGTGTCTGGTTTGCGCTTTCTTTTACTTATCACTTTACATTTATATTTGCCTTTATCGCTTTATGTTTATGTTTGCATTGCATCTATGTTTGTGTTGTATATTGTATTGTGGTGATATGCTTTGCTTGATGTTATTTAGTATAGTTGTTGTAGTATAAACTTGATTGGTTGTTTGATACAAAAGTCTTCAGTTTATAAAGGAAACGTATTCAACCCCCTCTACGATTCCACACTCGCGATTCATGATCTCTATTGGCTCTTCGATAAAATGTAGCTTGTCATCAAGTTGAATCTCCTCAAGAGAATGACAAGGCTCTCATCCGACAAACACTTCTGCAGGTTTGAAACATGAAAAGTGTTGTGAATTCCTCGAAGTTATTCTGGTAGCTCTAACTTGTACGCCACTAGACCAACCCTAGCTAGGATTTTGAATGGTCTGATGTATCGTGGGCTCAGCTTCCTAAGCTTTCCAAAATGAACCACGCCCTTCCTAGGTGAAACCTTCAGCATAACTTTTTCCCCGACATTAAACTCCAAAGGCTTACGCCTCACATCCGTATAGCTTTTCTGACGACTACAAGCAGCTAGCAAACGGTTCTTGATCTGGACTATCTTCTCTGTTGTTTCTCAAACCATTTCTAGACCCGTGAGTTGGCTATCTCCAACCTCACTCTAGCAACCAGGTGACCTGCACTTCCGTCCATAAAGAGCCTCAAATGGTGCAGCTTTAATACTTGCGTGATAAATGTTGTTGTAGGAGAATTCGACTAACGGCAAATGTCGATCCCAGCTACTTCCAAATTCAATCACACATGCCCGCAACATGTCTTATAAAGTCTGTATTGTCCTCTTGCTTTGTCTATCCATTTGTGGGTGGTAAGTTGTACTCATATCCAGACGTGTTCCCAAATCTCTCTAGAGTGATTTCCAGAATCTTGATGCAAACCGGATTTCTCTGTCCGATATGATAAATATGGGCACTCCATGTCTATAGACAATTTCCTTTAAGAAAAGTTGGGTAAGCTTATCCATATTGTCAGTTTCTTTCATCGATGGAAAATGAGCAGAGTTGGTCAAACGATCCACAATGACCCAAATTGAGTCATACCCACTTGGAGTTCTCGGGAGTCTGGTGATGAAATCCATAGTGATTCTCTCCCACTTCCATACGGGAATCTTAGGTTGTTGAAGTAACCTGGATGGATTTTGATACTCCGCCTTTACTTTAGCATACGTCAGACACTTGCTGACGTAATTGGCGATCTCAGCCTTCATGTTCGGCCACCAGTATAATTACTTCAGGTCGTGGTACATCTTGTCGGATCCCGGATGAATTGAGTACTTGGATTTATGCAACTCATGCATAATTAAATCCCTTAGTCCTCCAAACAGTGGCAACCAAACATGCTTATTGAAGCATAGGATTCCGTCAGGACGAGTCTCAAATATCTTCTTGGTCATTCTCCCTAGATTTTTGTCTTTCACATTTTCTTCTTTTATCGCTTCCGCTTGGGCTTTGAGAATTTGCTCAAGTAGGTTTGTTTGAATCGTCATCACTAAAGCTTGAACACGCAATGGCTTAGTCCTTTCCTTTCGACTCCAGGCATTCGCCACTACATTCTCCTTCCCAGGGTGATAGCAGATTTCGCAATCGTAATCACTCAGGAGTTCGATTCACCTGCGTTGTCTCATATTAAGCTCTTTTTGATCAAGGATGTATTGGAGACTCTTATGATCAGTATACACCGTACACTTGGTACCATAGAGGTAGTGTCTCCACAACCTAAGAGCAAAAACCACATCACCAAGTTCTAGGTCATGGGTCGTATAGTTTTCTTTATGGGTCTTCAGTTGTCAGGAAGCATATGCTATGACCTTTTCCCGTTTCATCAACACCGCCCCAAAACCCTTGAGCGATGCGTCACAGTAGACCACAAAATCTTTTGTCCCTTTAGGTAATGCTAAGATAGGCGCACAACAAAGTTTCTACTTTAGTAGTTGAAAGGCCTCATCTTCTTCCTTACCCTACTCGTACTTATTATCTTTCTGAGTTAGCTTGGTAAGGGGCTTAGCTATTAGTGAAAACCCTTCAATGAATCTTCGATAATAGCCAGCAAGACCTAACAATTGCCTCACTTTTGTTGGTGTTGTCGGCGCAGCCTAATTTTTAATAGCTTCAATTTTTGCAGGGTCAACATGAACGCCTTTACTATTGATCACATGACCGAGGAATTCAAATGTTCCCCATGCTCTTCCTTATTCTAGGGGTAGATCAAAATGTCATCGATAAACACGATCACAAACTTATCAAGGTATGAATTGCATACTCGATTCATCAAATCCATGAACACTGCAGGTGCATTGGTCAATCCAAAAGGCATCACCTGGAACGTGTAGTGACCATACCGAGTTCTGAATGTAGTAATTAGGATGTCCTCTTCCTGGATACAGAGTTGATGGTAACCCGATCGCACGTCGATCTTAGAATACACACTTGAACCTTGGAGTTGATCAAATAAATAGTCGATTCTCGGAAGTGGATAACAATTCTTGATCGTTAACGTGTTGAGCTCATGGTAATCAATACACATCCGAAATGATCCGTCCTTCCTTTTCACAAATAGCATTGGAGCTCCACAAGGCGACGAGCTCGGGCGAATAAATCCTTTCTCCAACAATTCTTCAAGGTGATCTGATAATTCCTTTATCTCTGACGATGCCAACCGGTATAGTGCATATGCCACAGGTGTAGCTCTGGGCACTAGTTCAATTTGAAATTCCACTTGTTGATGTGGTGGTAGTCCTGGTAAATCTTGTTAGGAATTTTGTATAACAGACTTCATTCTGTTAGTATTATAGTTAGTTCTGCTAGTATAATAGTTAGTACTGGTAGAAGGTTTATCATAGTTAGTACTGGCAGTATTAAATAGTTAATGCTGTTTATGTAATAGTTAAGTCTGCTTACGCAGAAATTAGTTAGAGTTAAAGATATGCATGAGATATCTTAGGAAAAGATATGCATTATCTTTATACGCGTTTTGTAAAGCCCATTAGGGTTTCCTTAGTCTATAAAAGGATCCCTAGGCATAGTCAGTAGATATAGTTCTACAAAAGATCTTAGAAGATCAAATAGTAATCATAGTTTGTAATCTGTAACCTAGACAGATTCAAAGTTCAATATAATAGTGTTTTGATTGTGTTCTTCTTTATATTGTTTATTAAATTCCGCGTAACCAATAGTGGATAATCATTGTTTCATCACTTGTTACTTTTTAGATTTATTATGGAATGAAACCTTTAACAAGCTAAAGGTTAAGTCATTAATCATAGGGGGAAACCCTAACCCCCACAGTGTTTTTTTATCGGGTTTACCCCCATCTCGCGAAGTGGAGTTTTGTATAGATCTTATTCCCAGAGCTATGCTTGTTGCAAAATTAACCTATCGTTTGGCACCTACGGAATGCAAGAACTGTCCAACCAACTTAAAGAGCTCCATGACAAAGGGTTCATACGACCTAGTTCTTCGCCATGGGGAGCTCCTGTGTTGTTTGTGAACAAGAAGGATGGTTCAATCCGTATGTGCATAGACTATCGAGAGCTGAACAAGCTAACTATCAAGAACCGCTACCCTCTTCCTATGATCGATGATTTGTTCGATTAGTTGCAAGGGTCACAGTATTTCTCGAAAATAGACGTTCGATCATGCCTTTCGGTCTTACTAACGCCCCCGCGGTGTTCATGGGCCTTATGAACCTCCTATGTAGGTCGTATCTTGATAGATTTGTCATTGTCTTTATTGATGACATCTTGATTTATTCAAAGTCCAAAGAGGAGCATGAAGCTCACCTAAAGTTGATATTAGAGTTGTTGGAAAATGAGAAATTGTTTGGGAAATTCTCAAAATGTGAATTTTGGCTACAAGAGGTCCGTTTTCTTAGACATGTATTGAATAGTGAAGGTATACATGTAGATCCTCGCAAGATTGAAGCAGTAAAGAATTGGAAGCCCCCAAAGACCCCAACCGAGATCCGTTCATTCTTAGGATTGGCGAGATATTATAGGCGATTTATCGCAAACTTCTCAAAGATTGCAAAGCCTCTCACTCTATTGACTCAAAAGGATAAAAATTTAAGTGGGGCGATGAGCAGGAGAACGCCTTTCAGACATTAAAGGACATGTTGTGTGATGCTCCTATTCTGGCACTTCCTGAGGGCACATATGATTTCATAGTTTACTGTGACGCATCGAACCAAGGTTTTGGCTGCGTTTTGATGCAGAGGAACAAGGTAATTGCATACGCATCTAGACAACTTAAAATCCATGAGAAGAACTACACCACTCATGATTTAGAGTTAGCCGCAGTAGTATTTGCACTCAAAAACCAGAGACATTATTTGTATGGAACAAGGAGCATTATCTACACCGATCATAAGAGCCTTCACCACATTTTTGATCAAAAAGAGTTGAATATGCGTCAGAGGCGATGGATAGAACTTTTCAGCGATTATGACTGCGAGATTCGCTACCACACAGGTAAAGCGAATGTAGTAGCTGATGCATTAAGCAGGAAAGAGAGGTTGAAACCGAGACGAGCTCGAGCCATGAGCATGACAATTCACTCTAGCATTAAGGCTAGGATACTGGAAGCTTAGAGCGAAGCTTCCATAGTCGTTAACACTTTGGCAAAAATGTTTAAAGGATTGGACAAAGAGCTTGAGAGAAAAGAAGATGATGGGTTATATCTTGCTGAACGAATTTGGGTGCGAGTTTATGGCAATTTAAGAACTTTGAAAATGGATGAAGCTCATGCTACAAGGTACTCCGTACATCATGGAGTAGACAAGATGTACTATGATCTTCGAGGCTTATATTGGTGGCCCGGAATGAAGAAGGACATTGCTATGTATGTTAGTAAGTGTTTGACTTGCTCAAAAGTCAAAGGAGAACACCAGAAACCATCAGGATTATTCCAACAGCCAGAGATTCCTAAATGGAAATGGGAGAACATCACAATGGACTTCATAGACAAGTTACCGAGAACGAGTAGCGGACATGAGTCGATTTGGGTCATTGTCAATCGACTGACCAAATCAGCGCATTTCTTAGCTGTTTATGAAGATTACAACATAGAAAAATTGGCAAGATTGTACATCAATGAGATCGTAGCAAGGCACGGTGTACCAGTGTTAATCATATCTGATCGTGATAGTTATTTCACATCAAGATTTTGGCAATCACTACAGAAAGCATTAGAAACGCGATTGGATTTAAGTACAGCTTACCATCCCGAAACCGATGGCCAAAGTGATCGTACCATTCAAACATTAAAAGATATGCTTAGGGCTTGCGCGATTGATTTTGGTGGTAACTGGGATACTCATCTACCATTAGTAGAATTCTCGTACAATAATAGTTACCACATGAGTGTCAAATGTGCTCCGTTTAAAGCTTTGTATGGAAGGAAATGTCGAACGCCTATAGCTTAGGCAGAGGTAGGAGAAAGCAAAATAATTAGACCAGAAATTATCCAGGAAACCATCGAAAAGATTGATCAAATCAAGGAACGATTAAAGACTGCACGAGATCGCCAGAAGAGCTATGCCGACAATCAACAAAAGCCGTTAGAGTTCAGTGTCGATGATAAAGTACTACTCAAGGTGTCTCCTAGGAAAGGCGTGGTACGTTTTGGTAAGAAAAACAAGCTTTCATTGAGATACGTAGGAACATTCGAGATTATCGAGCCAGTCGGTCTAGTAGCTTATCAACTGCGCTTACCACAAGAACTTGTGGGAGTTCATGACACGTTTTACGTGTCAAACTTGAAGAAATGCCTGGCCGAAGTAAACTTTCATGTACCGTCGGAAGAAATCAAGATCGACGACAAACAACGTTTCGTTAAAGAACCTGAAGAATACTAGTAATCTTTAATGATATTATGCAAGAACTAGAGAGAGGAGTGGGTTGGAAGGATTCTAGAGAGAGAAAGTAATATTGAATATATGTGTGAAATGTAAGAAAATGAAACAACCAACCACCCTCTCCAAGGCATGGAGAAGGTATATAAACTACATACTTGGCCGGCCATGGGCCTTAACGGGCTTTCCATGGGCCTTGGGCCAGACTAGCTTACTAGACTAATCATATAACATACTACGGGCTAAGACTATTACAACTTGGAAGTGATCGATGCTTTTCTTGTTTCCAACAGAACCTATTGAAATTATAGACCGTGAGGTCAAGAAGCTTAAACGAAGTTGGATTCCTATTGTAAAAGTTCGCTGGAACTCCCGACGAGGACCAAAATTTACTTGGGAACGAGAAGACGAGATGAAGCGCAAGTATCCGCATCTATTCGCGAGCGCTAAACCTTAGGACGGACGAATGGAACTTCGGGACGTAGTTCTTTTTAACGGGGGAAAACTATGAAATCCGTCAATTTTCGAGGTCAGTAACCAAAAGCAAACATAGGATAATTAACTCTTCTAATTATTTATGGAGTCACTTTTATGTGGTCATACTATTTTTAGCGGTTAATGCTTATTTTTCTAGGAACCCTAGTTATACGAACGCACCTTTGACCTAACGATCCTAATTAACGGTCCTAACGACCAACGATATGCTCAATTAAAATTATAACAATGTTAAAACACATGGTAAAACATAATTTTACAAAATCACAAACCACCTCAAAAGATTACGTTTACGACGTTTTACGTATTTACCGATTGTACCCAATTTGTACAAATTAACTTACACTTCTTAAATAATACATACACTATCAAAGTAATAAACAAAAAAATACATAAAACCCCTCCTCTTAGCCAACCAACACCCCCTTATAAGCCCATAGAACTTCATGCAATATCAAAACCATTAACCATTGTCCCTATATAAGCATGAAAACCACTAGTATTATTTTTAGATCTAGAAACAAGAACAAAGAAAATAATACTCTCCTCCTTGGTCTTCCATCTGCTTCCGTGACCTAATCCCTCTCATAACATTATCATCTTCAACTTTTAGGAGCAATAACAAAGGTAAAAATCATGATACAAGATGACTAGTATGTCTTTTGTACCAAAACTTTTCAAAAAATGAGATTTTCTTGATTTTTCTTGCATGTTTATGCATACTATTGTAAAATATTTGTGGGCAAATTATTTTATTGATATAACACTTTTAAATGAGTAATAATGATGTACAAAAATGTTGGGTTGTGCATTTTTATTTTTGCTACAAGATCTATGCAAGACAAGTGATGTAAAGCCTTGATTTTCAAAAGTTATGACACACCTTGTATGTTTTGTGTAAAAGAGCCCTTTTGATCCATGAACTCACTGAGATTTTTGGATTAAAATGATGTTAAGACTTGTATAATATGATTGTGAGAGTTGATTGGGTCATTTTGCATGTTGGGTTATTGGTTTGACTTGATTAAGTCAAAGTTATTTTTCAAACAGCCCATATTTTATTTTTAAGTCATATTGATTTGACCATAAGTTAATGATAAATAAACATTTTGACATGATTCAAGAACCTAGAATTAATTTGTTTGAGTCTAGTTTCCAGAAATATAAGCTTTTTAAAAATATGAGGTAGTTTGGTTAGTCAACGTTGCAAAATGGTGAAAGGTGTCAAAACTGCCCGAAAATCTCTTTTCAACCCTTGTACTAAAATGATCATAAATCATAAACCACAATAATTCTATCATTGAAACTGATATGGGAGACACTTATATGTGTTATTTAGAGTCTCCTATTAGCCTAATTTCATATAACCTTGATTTAGACCCTTTGATCATTAAAATACTTTGGTATGTCTAGATTTGGTCGTTTTTTGAGTCGGGTATAAATGGTCGAGTATAAGTCCTTAATAAATTTTGGGAAAATTCATGGACACACCTAAAACATGGGATTTTGACCTAGAGCAGTACCTTGACCAGAAGTTTTGGTTAAATTGGTCCAATAAATACTTAAAGTGACGGGAAATTCGGGGCAAATTAGAAGAAATTCGCTTAGTGATAAATGTGTCTTTTGAAACAAATGTGAACACAAGACTTAACAAATGAACATTAATATTGTCTGAGCATATATTATAGGATCTAATTAGGTATATTTACTTGCCTTAGGTTGCAAGTAGAAGGTTGCGTATTCGTTTGGGTTGCCTACTTAGTGTGGTTTGCCGAGAAGTCCTATGGTCGTTCTAACTTTTAAGGTGAGTTTCTCACAGCCCCTCTTTTACATGTTTTAAATGTTTTGGGGTGAAAAGCATGATGTGTCATACTACTATGCTCTTACTTTCTAGTATTTAAACTTTTGAGCATATTTGAAATCGAACTTGTTTTGAACATATGGAACTTGATTTGAATTTGTTAAACCTTGGAAACGTGTTGAACTTGAACATGATATGTATGTTGTTTTATGCTTGGAACCCGCCACTACTTCTAGCTCACTATATCCCCCTTAATGGGATAAGATGTTAGTACTTATGGATAGCGATATTAGGAGATTAGCCCCTCTTCACTCCCACTATAAACGGGGTGCATAGTACTTGGACATATTAGATTGTAATTTAGATCGGGGGTAACGCCTACCCATATTGTGTTGTGATTTGGAGCTAGAAGGCTGAATGCGTTTAAGTAGTGCCTTGCATAAACACTAGAGCATACATATATTGATTTGTGTTACGTTACTTCGGTAACGAGGACTGTCTTGAAAACTTAAATCATTTTGGATTCACAACTTGCTTGGGCTACTTGTTATTGATTTGGAGAAAACGAAATTTGGACATCTACTCTTTATAAAATATTTTGTATATATAATCCTGTGAGCTCACCAACTATTTTTAATAGTTGATCCTTTTTATCATGCTTTTCAGGTGACGTTCCTAAAGTGGAAAATAAGTGTGTTTGCATTTATACCTGTTCAAGATGTATACTTTCTTCCAAGTTATTGTCTTTTGGGGTAATCCATGTTCAGAAGAAAAACAACTATGTTGACTTGTGTACTTTTAAACTTGTACTTTGAAGTGTTGTAATTCGAATATCTTTCTTTTACCTTAATTCATGTATGGTGTTTTGTCTATCATCTTATGTGATATTTATTAATATGTTACACCTCGCGTTTTCGCCTTGGTGGGGTGTGATAGTACGGGTTGAGAGAGATCTCTATTGGACTAGAGTTCAAGCTCATGAGTTCTACCGAGAGATGATTCGTAGTGTATTTGTGTTTGAAGAAAGACCGAATGAGGCTTTTGATGTTCCTTTTAAAGATGAGGAGAGTCCATCATCTGAGCCGTGGGGATCCTTTCATGAATCTTAGTAGTTTAGTTTGATTAGTAGTATTGTGTAATCACTAAACTGAATCCTCAGTTAGTAGACTTGATGCTATTGGTTGTAACGATTTGTATCATTTTGTGACACAATGCAACTATGTATTAACTCTTCTATGACGAATAATGAATGACTATCTTTTGATTACTACTTGATGTTGTGTGACTGCGGTTGTGATTGATTTGTCTTTGTACCATGTTATGAGTATATCATGTTATGAATGCTTATCAAGTTGTTTTCTGTGTGATGTGACAGAATCATGCCTCCAAAGTCTACACCTTTGACTCAATCTGCCGTTCGGCGAATGATCAAAGAAAGTGTCGATGCCGCTATCGCTACAGAGCGGGCAAGACATGCAAATGCTGGGAATAATGCTAGTGGATCTTGACAAGCTAGGGGTCAAGTTACCGCACATGTTGTTCGAGAATGCACTTTTGCTGGATTCATGAAGTGTATGTGCTTCGAGAATAATGCTATTTTATACATATATTTTACCTTGAAAAACGACCCCAAAAGACCAAAAACATAATGAAAAATGCATATATATGTTTGTTTTTGTGTTTGTGTATGTGCAGGTACGGATATTAAATAAATGGACAAAAAATGAAGACAAAACCGAACAAAACCGAGCACGAGATTGAAAAGAGCGCGAGAAATCAAGTCCAACGGTGCCTTCGAATTTTATTGGGCCAGCCCGTAACCCATTTTATGGGCCGGGCCAGCCCATGTTATCATAAACCCATAATAAGCCAAAGTTTAAATCATGAAATCTATTTTTTTTCTTTCTAAAAATTGTGGTGACATATGATGACATCAGCAGCACATGAGTGCAAATTAAATCAAATATGTCATGTGCCCTCCCACTCACTTTTCTTGTCCAATACAATACCGACACGTGGCAAAGGTTTTATTAATTTGCAAGTTGTGTTACTTCAAAGCAGCAAGAATGATCCAACGAGTAATATCTTTGCGTAGAAATGAAGCAAAAAAAATAAGGACACGTGTCTCTCTATCACCGGCTGGATCATTTGTTATTCGTTCAACAATCCGAGGCACGCAGATAATTGTTTTTGATTGGCTCATCATTCCATCAATGATTGGGAAAATTTTCTCTTTCACCCCTTGGATCCCATATAAATTGTACCCACTCCCCTCATTTTTCATCATCTAGTTAATTAGTTAGTTTCATTTTTTAGTGTAGTTTTTAGCTTATTTTCATAAATGTAATTGCTTATTTTCCATTTTTAACTTATTGTACTCAACACTTACTTGCACAATGCTATTTTAATATAATGATAAATTAGATTTGGCTTAAAGTTGATTATAAAAAATGGTTTGCTTATTTGTTTCTTTATTGGTTCGTTAATCTTTAATTTCCGTGTTGCTTAATCTTATAGCTTAATACGGTTCGTCCTAGCTATACGAGAATAAATTGATTAATGCTTATGTTTTCGTTTAGTTTTCTAAAAGTTAATAAGTACATATGTCGGTAATTTGTTATTTTGTTCGCTATGCTTAATGTATTCTTAAATTTGCTAGTCGTATTTAGATCTCAATAGTTTATTAGAATTATGTTTGCTTATTAATCGTTTTTTTAGCTTATTTTCGAGTAGGAGTTGTTATTTTCGAAAAGTTTGAAACCGGTTTCTTGTGCTTATTTGATAGATAAATCCATTAAATTTCAGCTTTTTCGCAATTGCTTATTGTTTCTGTCTTAACAGATTTGCTTATTTTTTAATAGGTCTTATTTTCTTAAAAAAATTTACTCGTTAGGATTATAGTAATCAAGCTGCATTTGGTTTGAAAAAAAAAATCATTTTGGGCCTTGATGTTTTTTTTTTGAACTTGGGCCTCATTTGTTCATTCGACTTGGGCCACGTTGGTTTGCAGATAGGATAAGAAACAGAAAGTATTAAGTGTAAATTCATATTATGTTAACAAATTATGTTTTTGTGTTTTGCTCTTGGTACCGGTCTACTCATGAGGCGAGGAGCTTAAGGGTTTATTTAGCTAGACCGACTTTAATTAGTTGTTTTAGTTAAATAAATCGGGTGGTATTCGTTTTAATTGCGGGTCTCCAATTCGGTTCATTTTCTATTCCTTTTTCAATTAATTAGTGTAGTTTTATTTTATTGTTTTATTTTATGTTTGCCTATTTGATTTATGCCATGCTTAGTGTAGCTTTATTTTTAAAATGTTTAGTTTTTATTTCATTATGAGTAGTGAGTAGATTTAGTAGTGCTTGTTAAGTGATTAGAGATTTGGAATTTAGGTGCGGGTTTAAAAAGATTTAAAAAATATTTAGTCATTAATATTTTTAATGCAATTTAATTTCTTGTCATTTATTTTTAAGCATTTTATTTTACTTGTCATTTAATTACTTAAACCTAAGCCCGCACTTGATGAACATTTCACGTCACTTAGCAAGCATTTTAGTCATTTATAGTTTTAGATCATTTTTAATATAATCTTGTAGATTTAAATATTAGTTTAATTTTTAGTATAAAAAAAATAGTTTAAAACCAAAAGTTTAGTTTCCCTTTTATATGCTTTCCTTTTTAGTAGATTTAGATAACCAAACCAAAGACTTTTATGCTATTCAAGCTCGAATTAAAACTTGAACGTAAATTTCCATTCACCTCTCGTCGAGGAAACGACCCGTAAGGTTTTTGAGATATCGCTTTGGTTAAAAGTGAATTTCTTGAACCCGGCGGTAATACTTATCTATACTATTATTGATTATCTTCCTTATTAGCACGTATAGATTATATTATATATTTTATACGTGTTGATTTGGACGGATCATATAACGTCACCAAGCAATCTGATTGGCCATTACCCAACAAAGGATGCCACGTAGATAGTGAAGAAAGCACAAGGAATGAAGTTATTTACTCTAGAATCACTCTCAGAAGAAGCACAAACCTGTTACAATCACGGATTGCCACACTGGCAATCCGTGTGCCCTTTAAAAGTGATCCAACGGCTTAGAGTGTTCATCAAATGATTGAAATGAATGAAAGGACAAGATTGATGGGAGCATCTATCTAGCTCAGGACCTAGAAGCTTCACAAGGACACTATAAATACGAGCTCCTCACTCACTCATCAGATATCTTTTTCTGGCATAATTTTTAGTTTAAAAATAGCTTTTGTATTTTTAGTTTAAATGTAATTTTTCTTTTAAAAGTATTTGTAATTTCTTTTATTCAAGCTTTGTAATCCGTTTTGAAAATTAATGAAATCATAAGTTCAGTTTTAATCATTTATTTTTACTCTTAAACTCTAAATAAGCTCTAGTGTTTGTGTAATGATTCATAAGCTCATGATAAGTTCTGTCTCAGCTCTTACAAGTCTCTAAGCTTGTAATTGAGCTCTAATAAGCTTTAATCTACTATAACCTTAAAACCAGCTTAAGTACCTTAGCTTAATGGATTTTGGATATTTGGAAGGGAAGCTAGCAAAGGATGAGCTTCCATGGACTTATACTGGCTTATTCTAAATAAGTCAGAGCTAGTTGATAAGCTCTTTGAGCATTTTTTTTGCTTTTGTTTAGCTAAAGCACACTGTAAGTTTTCATTTATTTCCTTTGTCTTTAAATTTCTAGCTTAAATCTGCTTAATATACTTATCTAATTGCTTATTTGATCTTATATCTGCTTCATTGTGCTTATTTGATCATGTCTAGTTATATGTTTTCAGCTTGTGCAGTTTAGATTTCATTTTGCTTTATATTATTTCATAAATCATAAAAACCAAAAAATTAATTAGCATAATTCTTAAATCTGTGTCTCTTGCTTATTAGCTTATTAATATAAGCTCATTAGAATAGTCATAAGCTATTTGATATCTGGTATTTAGGTTTTGCTAGCTAGATTTTAAAATCTAAAGTTTAAATGGAATCTGTCTAGTATAAAGGAGTGTTTGGTTTAGTGGTGTTTGACTCCTTAAAGTCAAACTGAGTTGTGCAATTTGCTTGAGTTAGTTCCATTATCATTTAAATCCAGTAGAAAAGTTGTTTTCATAAGTTAGTTTTCAAAATCTAACAAGTTAAGGTTGATTTTATAAGCTGTGCACCAGGGGAGGTATTTGTTTTAAGTTAGCTAGTTAGATTTGATCCAAGCCTTCCTAGGCTTGGAATTTTGCTTGCTAAGTGATCAAACACACTCATTGAGAGTGTTCATTGCAGGATTGACCACCAAGGTCACATGCAATTTGGTTTTGACTCTTTGTCAAATGCATCAGTAGATAGGTACTGCAGTCTTAAAACTGCAGCCCATTTGGATTAGGAATTTAGGTAGCTTAATTAGGTTTTAGCTTTTAAAATTAAGTAGGCTCTTAGATTTCATATAGGTGAAGGTAGCTTAAAACTTGTTTTTACATTTCTAGCTTATTTCTTAGGGTAAATTAGCTTTTAAAGTTCATAAAAAAAATTCTCAAAAAGCCAAAAAAAACAGTAGCTGTTAGAACTTAGTTTTTAAATCTAAGATTTCTAGCTTATAGTGTTTAGTTTTATGATTGATTTTTGTAGCTTAATAGTTGTTGATTAAGTTTCCAAAAGCTTAGTTTCTATTATAGCTTATTGATGATTCTAGCTTAATTAGATTTTGAGTTTTAAGTGCTTGTTTCTGAGTTTGCTGTTTTGATCATTAAATTTAGAAGTCTTATAGTGTTTTTGGTTCATTCAGCTTATCAAAATTTGCTTTTGCATATCATAAGCTTTCTAGGACAGCTTTTAGATTTGAAATTGGTGCTTATTTGAAGTATGTGTGCTTAATTGAATGCAAACTAGCTTTTTAGCTCTTAAAAGCTAAGTTTCTGAAACAGTCAACTTGAAAAGCTTTTTGAGAGCTTATTTTTGAGTTTCAGCTTATAGTTCCTTTATTAAAGTTGCTTAAAAAAGCTCAATCTACAACTTTTGTTCTTTAAGTTTTTTTTTAAAAAAAAGGGGGAAGTGGAAATCGGGGGTGAGCAAGGCTCGAACCCCCGACCTCAACACTTCAACCCTTTATAACTCCACACACTACCACTGCGCCCTTGGGTCTTTTTCATAAGACTCTTGCACAATTTATTCTTTATACTCATTTAGACCCAATAAGCCTAATAAGCTGTTATAGCTTATTTCGTGGCTTATTTGATAAGCTGTGATTATAAGTTTATTTTTCCTAGGTTTCAAGTAGTATAAGCTATTTTCTGTAATTTTTCTAGAATTTTTATAGTTCGTTTAGTATTTTTAAACATTTATTTTCATTAAAAACTTTAAAAAATCATAAAAAATAGAAAAATAATCAAAAAAATATAAATCTTTTTTAGAAAATTTTCTTTTATCATAAAGTTCATAGGAAAATTAGTTTTGCTTTCGTAGAGTCTAAATTGCAAAATTTCGTTTTTTAAAGAACGGGATTCGTTCCCGTTCTCGTTTTTCGTGTTTTAACGCTCATTTTAACTCCGTTTTTGTTCTAGTTTTCTTTAAACTTACTTATTAGTCAAATAGAGTTCATTTAAAAAGAAAAAATTAAGTTAGGTTTAATTTTAGCAATTTAGGGTTTTTGACCTCCGTTTAGGGGTCCCGTTTTGCGTTTTTAGTTAAATTTTGGTTTCCCGTTATTTGTCTTTATGCTTAATTGTTAGAATTTGTTAATTTCAATTTTTAAAAAGTAGATAATCAAATCAATCTTTTGTTTCCAGTTCAAATCATTGTCCGAACATCAAACATGGTTTCAATTTCACAAGTCGTTGGGGGATAACGACCCGGGAATCATACTTCCCGGTTTATATACGTATTATATTATATATATTTGTGAAGATTTTCTTTTTTACCTTTGTCCTCAAGGGTAATTTGGTAATTTTCCATCGTATTATATATTTTATTTATACGTATCAAATTTTTAGCGCCGTTGCCGGGGACTTGTGATTAAGATTCTCTCGTTTGAAGTTTGTTGATCGTGATTTGAAGACCCTTTCGTTTTTCAATGTTTTGTTTTAAGTTCTTGTTTTGTTTTAATAATAAAAAACAAAAAAAAAAAATTTTAAATTAAAAAAAAAAGTAAAAAATATTTTTCCTTTCCTCATTTAGTATAATTATCATTAAAAAAAAATAAAAAAATCAAAAAAAAAAATCAAAAATATAAAAAATTTGTAAATAAAATAAATAAAATAAACAAATTGGTAAAAGAACTCCAACAAATAATACCTTTCCAATTGAGGAATCCTATCATTAGCAAGTTCCCAACTAGAATCAAAAGATTTAAAAAAACTTACCCATTTGTGGTCATTTACGAAATGCGGCTCACTTAAAAAGTAAACTTTTTAAGAAGCTAAGTGAAGTAAATTTGATTATTTGGTTTAAGTTGTCTTCTCGTTATCCGTTAAAATAGTTTGTTAATAAAAATAAAAATAAAAATTAAAATAAAAAAATAGTTTAAATTTTCTTTTTCTACTTTGTGCTGGCGCACTCGTTATAATCCCGAAACCGTAACCGTCAACATCAAGCCCAATCCGGCTGTTGTACATACCATTTTCATTTAGAAGAAAAACCCTTTTGTTAATCCCCTAGTTCGAATGGATGATAAACGACTAGGCACAATTGTCCAAGCTCCCAACCGGAGGGGTACAAGGATGCAATACTAACAGAACTAACTATTACTACCAGACTTAACTGTTATACTACCAATATTAAGTCTGTTACAATCTATTTTGATCAATCTTGTTCAAAACAAGCAGTTTTTCGGACATGATAAAGAGGATCCACATGCTCACATTCATTATTTCAACAAGATCACCTCAACGATGAGATTCCCGGACATCCCGAGCACGTCAATTAAGCTTATGCTTTTCCCATTTTCTCTCGAAGGATCAGCCCGGATTTGTTTAGAGAAAGAACCTCCTCGATCAATTTTGACATGGGATGATCTTGTTTCAAAATTCATTAATCAATTCTTTCGTCCTTCGAAAATGACAAATCTTCGAAACGAAATCACTAGATTTCAACAAAGATTTGACGAATCATTTTACGAGGCATGGGATTGATTTAATGATCTTCTTCGAGCATGCCCACATCACGGATTTTCATAATTACATTAACTAGATACGTTTTACAATGCTTTAAATGATAATGATCAAGATTCGTTGAATTCCACTGCGGGAGGAAACTTTTTGGATAAGATGCCTCGTGAATGTTTGAAAATTATCGAGAGTAAATCCAAGGTTCGTAATTCACGAAACAAGGCAATCGTTACTAAAGTGAGTTCGAATTCATCTACCCCCGGAATTTCACCAGATGTTGCTGCTCTTACAACTGAAGTTTCTGAACTTAAGAATATGATGAAGACTATGCTTATCGACAAACAAAAAGCCCAAGCTCCCGCACCCGTAAAATCAGTCGAGCAGAGTTGTGTAACTTATGGAGGTGCTCATTCTTATAAAAATTGTCCAGCCACCGATGGAAATGTTTATCGAGACTACATTCAATAGTACGTTTCACAAGCTGCTGCAACCAATTTTAATCAGGGAAATACCAATTCTAGACCTCCGATGGTTTCGAATCAAATCCGACCTCCTGGTTTTCCTCCGATTCAAAACAATCAAAACCGTTTCAATCAAAATCAAGGGAATAGTTTCAACCAAAAACGTGGAACCAATTTCAATCAAAACCGTGAAAATAACTTCAACCAAGGACAAGTGT
The DNA here is from genome assembly GCA_026074375.1 of Tanacetum coccineum. NCBI lineage: Eukaryota > Viridiplantae > Streptophyta > Magnoliopsida > Asterales > Asteraceae > Tanacetum > Tanacetum coccineum. The sequence goes on from BQNB010003287.1 coordinate 79,718, forward strand.
ACCAACCTCCGACTAATCAAACCCCGGTTTATCAAGCTCATGTTCCGCAATTGCAAGGTGTTTCAAAGACCGATTTTAAAAATTATGTCAAGGCTAATGATGCTGTATTGAGGAATATGCAAAATCAAGGCCAAGGTTTACAAAACCAGATGACAAATTTAACGGAATTGCTCTCTAAATTCATAAGTTCCAATACCGCTTCATCTTGGAGTTCAGGTACTCTACCAAGTCAAACCGTAACTAACCCTCGCGAGCATGTTAATGCTATCATCACCCGAAGCGGTAAAACTTGTGAAGGACCTTCGACTCCTCTTGTTCCTACTCCCGTTGTTTCTACTCCTCCAAAGGAACCCGAACAAAACCCGGAGACGTCAATGGACAAAGTGCAAAAACCAAGTTCAGAAAATACCGCACAATTCCCACCTCCGGAGGATCATGGTTCCATTTTTATTGAAATTCCGAAACCAAAGGCTAAGAAAACTGTTCAAGAGCCTAATTCTCTAGAGCCTAATTCATATCAACCTAAACTTCCATATCTCGAAAGGATGAAAGTGAGAGAGAAAGATACACCTAGTGCTCAGCAAAGCATGTTTATGAAGTTGTTTAAACAACTACGTTTAGAAATTGGTTTAAAAGACGCTCTCATCGAAATGCCGAAATTCAACAAATGATTAAGCGCTTTATTGAGAAACAAAGAGAAACTTGAGGAAATCACCATTACAACCATAAATGCTGAATGTTCTGCCATCATCTTAAACAAAGTTCCCGAGAAGCTCGAAGATCCAGGAAAATTTCTTATTCCGTGTGCTCTACAAGAACTTGATATGACTAATGCTTTAGCCAATTCTGGATCTAGCATAAATCTTTTGCCTCATTCTATCTACAAGCAACTTGGGCTTGGAGCTTTGAAGCCCACCCAATGACACTTGAGCTTGCTAACCGTTCCGTTACGCACCCAATGGGCAGCCGAGGATGTTGTATTTAGGTTTGATGGGTTTCACTTTTTTGCTGATTTGTTGTGGTTAATTTTGAACCGGACCCCAGGAGTACCTATTATTTTTGGGATACCTTTCCTTTCGCACCCGCAAAATAAAGCTCATCAATTGATTTATATGAGGAAAAATAAATACATTAAGATAGGAAGTGATTGACTTGTTCTTTCATTGCTGAAAAAATATGAAAAAGCAAGAATATGCAAGTTTTGTCACCCTATTTTCTATCATTGGATTTTTCGAAGATGAGCCATTTAGTTTTAGTGGCATTACCATATTCATCTCCGATGCTCTCTCCTAGTTCTTCTCCGGTGAAGACTAGTGATAATCTTGAGGAGTTCGTCGATGAACTCACTCTTCTTAATTCCTTCCATCAGATAATGATGAATTCAATTACTTAAAAGGAAGTTCATGAAGAAATTTGCAAGTATAATCAAAAAACCCTTTTTTTGAATGTGATGAAACTTCAACTCTAGTAACGAACATCTCTCTTTGACTAGATGTGGAAGATGTTGAAACGAGAACACCAACGTTTCTAAATTCCAATGAGCCAGTTTTACTTAAAACAACAAATATAAATAAAACCATATGACCGATATAGGTTGAGTTGTTTCCGATCTAGAAGTCATTATTGATGAGATCGATGCTTATCTAGCCATAGGAAATTTCTTCTAATTTGAGGAAGGGTTATATATGATTCGAAAGAGACGTAATTTTCTGGACAGTCTGTTTTAGTGATGATACCGGTACCCATAACTCTCCTTCACCGAAGTGATATTTTGATCATGAACCAAAACAAAATGAATCCATCCATAATTCGTCAATTTCTTTTTCTCCAGAATGATCCTCTCCACCATGAGTTCGCCGGAGAAATCATTACAAATCCTTCAAGATGCTAGAGAAAACATGAGGAAATCTAAGTCTTATAACTTTGCTTTATGAGATTTCAACTTCCCAATCACCGGGAAAGTTTTCCATGCTAATCCAAGTTCAATTATCACATCTCCTATCCCCGTTCAAGAAGAGATCGATATTTTTCCAGATGATTTAATTCCACCAGGTGTTGAGAATGATCATTTCGAAGATGAGGATAATTCTACTTTCCTTCCCGAACATGAGTCACCTAACCTTGATCATCAAGACAACCCATCAGTTCCTCGACCTCCTCCGGAACCACTAGATGTTAAGATTCGCCTTGAGCCTGATAACGGTCCGGATTAAACAACTTTGATATGCTAAACAAGAGCTTGTTTCAACTTAGCAAAGGTGTTCAGATTTTTTTCTCCCATTTATTCACCTACCCCGAGATTCTCCTTTATTCTCTCTTTTGGGGGAGTGAGGACTAGTTTTTGACCCAACCCGTCATCTACATTTTCATTTTTCCTTATCTAGAGGCCGGAGGTGTTTTTTCAATGGAAGTTTCTTATTCCAAGTATTGCTCTCCCTAAGGACGAATGAATTCAGGGATCGAGTCAAGCTATGTGACTCGGTTACCAAAAACAAAGCGCTTCGTGGGAGGCACCTCATGCTTATCCATTTTCTATTTTTCTAATGTGTTATGAGGAGGCTTGTACTCTTCCGTTCTTTGTGTTTGTTGTTTGTACTTGTGATTATTTGTAGGATTGATCCCAAATTTTCTGAAGACTCTCGTGTTCGGTGTTTTGTACCGGTCCACTCGAGCTTCCTAGCCTTTGCTTGCCATTAGTTTGGGGAAATCCAGTATCCTAAAGATTATTATCGACTAACATTTATCTTTTAGCACACTTAATAAACGGCTAAAGATTTTTGTGATACTTTCTTCATATTTGAATTATGCATTAGACTTTTTGAGTTCTAGTATGGGGTTTTTAAGTCTTAGGCTAGGAAACATTGAGGACAATGTTTGATTTTAGTATGGGGTAGTATATCTTCGATATGATCTTGCCTACTTTTATCCATTGTTCTCACGTACCCCGTTTTCCCACCAAAATTTTCAAAAATATGAAAAATTTTAAAAATTTTCAAAAATAAAAAATAAAATAAGTGTTTTTGTCACAATTTTGACTTTCTTGCTGGGTAAGAATAAGAGTAAATTTTGACCCGATCGAGCGTGTTGAGCTCTAGCTTGTTCCTTAACTTTTAGGCTAAGCGTTCGCTAATTCGCGAAGAACGAAAAATGATAGAGTTAAGTATGAGTAGGATGCTAAACAAGGATTATTTGGAAATCCTAAGAGCTCATGTATGTAACTTGTTGCTGTTTCTCCCATAAGCTCTTAATCGGATTAATATACGTGCTGTTTTTGGAGATTAAATTTAAATCAACAATTTTTATTGAATTAAATAGCAATTTATTGTCTTAGTTCTAATATATACTTTGAATTTTTTTTTTTCAAAAAGAAGTCTTATATATATATGCAAAAAAAATGATATATATATATATATATATATATATATATATATATATATATATATATGATGATAAAATGATAAAAAATATAATAATAAAAGTTGTGGGCTGATAAAAGTTTACTACCTCTTGCCGGCTCACAACCGATGTGGTAGTCTTCTAAAGAAAGCCCATAGTAAGAATAAAGATCCGAGACTGATAAAAGGTGTGCTGGCATCTTGCCGCTCACACCGAACGTTGCAGCCTTCTAAAATGTTGAGGGTTACAATTGCATAAATGTATATATAAGTTAAATTAAAAGTAATAATTGACTTCTTTTTTGTAAATTCAAATTGCTTTTGCACTATTGACTATTCTATTTAAAAGCTATGAATAACCGGAAACCTTAGAGTATTTGAAACCTTAAAGTCCAGTGAGTCCCGATACTAGTCCTGTTGAGGTGTCAAAAGCCTGGTCCACTCAGAGCCGCAAGGTTGGATTGCGAGAAAGCGAAAGTCGCTACATGGGATGATCTCGCCTTTAAACTTATTATTCTAAGGTGGAACGTAAAGCATAGTATGTTGCAAAAAGTTGATGCATGGTTGAAATTCAAGATAGCACACTCACTTAAGATATAATAAATGACGGGAGTAAAAAGTTCACAAGTTGCAAATATGAGTAGTGTTAGCATCCTTACTGATATTTAGCTGTGATTTTGTTTTAAGCTTGGTTTGGATAAGTGAAAAGACGGGAACGATGAATTTATGTTTTTTGGGGCATTCTCGGATCGAAATACATCTTGTTCTATGATCCCTAACAGTTATGGAAATAACGAAAGTCGAAATAATTTTATTAATATATATAATATAAAAAAAATATAAAAATAAAAACTAAAAAAATATGGAAAAGTTTTAGAAAAATGGGAAATAGAGGTGTTTTATAACTTGTGATTTCTTAACTCTCTCCACAAAAATCTTTGCTACTTTTCAAAGGTTTAGTTTGGGGAAATCCGGTATCCTAAAGATTATTATCGACTAACATTTATCTTTTAGCACACTTAATAAACGGCTTAAGATATTTGTGATACTTTCTTCATGTTTAAGTTATGCATTCGGCCTTTTTGAATTCTAGTATGGGGTTTTTAGGACTTAGGCTAGGAAACATTAAGGACAATGTTTGATTTTAGTATGGGGTAGTATATCTGCGATATGATCTTGCCTACTTTTACCCGTTGTCTCACGTACCCCGTTTTCCCACCAAATTTTCAAAAATACGAAAAAAAATTAAAATTTCAAAAATAAAATAAGTGTTTTTGTCACAATTTTGACTTTCATGCTGGGTAAGAATAAGAGTAAATTTTGATCCGATCGAGCGTGTTGAGCTCTAGCTTGTTCCTTAGCTTTTAGACTAAGCGTTCGTGAATATTCGCGAAGAACGAAAAATGACAGTGTTAATTATAAGTGGGATGCTAAACAAGGATTATTTGGAACTCTTAAGAGCTCATGTATGTAATTTGTGGCTTTTTATCCCATAAGCTCTTAACCTGATTAATATACATTGTATTTTTAGAGATTAAACTTAAATCAATAATTTTTATGTAGTAAATAGCAAACATTTTAGCCTTAGTTCAAATTTATACTTGAATTTTTCAAAAGGAAGTCTTCTCTATAAAAAAATGATGACAAATGAAAAAAAAATATGATAAGTAATAATTATAAATTGTGGGCTGATAAAAGTTTGATGTATCTTGCCGGCTCACAACCTATGTTACAGCTTTCTAAAGGAAGCCCATAGTAAGAATAATAATCCGAGACTGATAAAAGTTTGTTGCATCTTGCCGGCTCACAACTGATGTTGCAGCCTTCTAAAAGGTCGAGGATTTCCTTCGTTTAAAAGATATAAGTACAATTATTAATAAATTAACTTCTTTTTGTTAAATTCAAATATGTTTTTGCACTTTGACTATTCTATTTTATAAGCTATGAATATTCGGGAAACCTAAGAGTTTTTGAAACCTAAAGTCCGTGAGTCCCGATACTAGTCTCTGTGGGGTGTCAAAATCCTGGTCACTTAGCCATAAGGTTGGATTCCGAGATGAAAAGTCGTTACAACTGGATGATCACTTCCCTTCAAACGTGCATTATTCTAGAGGGTGAACGGAAAGCATATCGATTGCAAAATGTTAGTCATGTTGAAATACAAGATAGCACACTCACTTAAAGATATAATAAATGTCGGGAGTGAAAAGTTCCTAAGTTGCAAATATGATAGTTTAGCATCTTTACTATTTTAGACGGTGATTTGTTTAAGCTTGGAGGATAAGTGAAAAGTCAGGGGACGTATGAATGTATGATCCTTTTTGGGGGCATTCTCGGATTCGAAAGCATCGTGTTCCATGATCCCTAATAGTTTATGGAAATAAGGAAAGTCAAAAAAAAATCCCAAGTTTTTATTATTTAAAAAAAAATGGAAAAGTTTAGAAAAAAAAATGGGAAAAAGGGGTGTTTTATAACTTGTGATTTCTTATTTTTTCCCACAAAAATCTTTGCTACTTTTCAAAGATTTAGTTTGGGGAAGTTTTGAGATTTTTGGTTATGGAGCATATAACATTGCGTGAGGACACGCAATCGCTTAGTTTTGGGAATTTTGATAATGTGTAAAAATACATATACCATTTTATATCAAAAATGGCCCCTAAAAAGCCAATTTGGTGCTTTAAAATGCTTGAATAATGGCTGTTTTGTGTCTTTGTGATTGTTGTTAGGTGTGATTTGCCAAAATCTCAAGAAAACGGTTAAAACCCGGGAAAACACGAACACGGGAACGGAAGAGCACACAAAGAGCTAGGAGAAAGCTATCAAAAGTCAAGAATGATCAACTCAAGTCAACCTTTGGTCAACTTAAGTCAAACCACAAAAAGACAAAACTCCAAATATTTCCAAACCAGTCCCTCAAAGTTAACTAAAATTACAAAAATAATCCCTAAACCCTAACGATGTTAACTCTTATAATTATAAGAGTTAACACCTGTTAAACTCTTTATAACAAAACACAAAGTCCAAGCACAATCCTTTTATAAGCCCGAAAGTTATAACCCGGGTCAACCAAAAAGTCAAACTTCACCCCTATCCCCCTTTTTAGTTAAAACAAGCGGGAAACAGTTTTACTGTTCATCCCTCTTCCCCAATTTACCTCAGGGTCAAATCAAAGGGCAAATGATAATTAACAACGTGGCAAGCTAATTCAAGGGATAAAGTACACCTTGGCAGAGTTTATACGTCACCAATCACTCTTATTGGTGGAGACCCAAGAAAGAATGACACGGTGGACATGAAAGAAGCACAAGGAAATAAAGCTTATACACTTGAGGTACTCACAAAAGAAGCACAACCTGTCACAATCATGGACTGCCACGCTGGCAATCCGTGCGAGCTTGAAATTGATCTAACGGCCAAGAGTAGTTCTCCAATCATTGAAGGAATGTACGGATAAGATTGGAAGGAGCGTGCAGAGACATAAGGAGCCTAGAAGCTTCTCCTGGTGGCTATAAAAGGACTCCCTCACCTTCACACAAGATATCTTTTTAGCAATCTTCTTTTCCTGCATAATTTTTAGTAAACTCTTGTAATTTTTTAGTTAAAATGTAATTTTCGTTTTTAAGCTCTTGTAATCTGTTTTAAATCAAGCTTTGTAACCTGTTTTTATGAGAAATAAAATCTTCATTTAGTTTTCATATAATGTTCTAACATAAGCTCTCAATATAACTCAAAAAATGTTGCAACTGTTTCTAAAAGCTTACATAAGCTCTCATAAGCTCTTAAAATCTATAATTCTTGTAATTGAGACTCTAATAAGCTTTACCTCTACTCAAACTTTAAAATCAAGCCTTAGTAACTTTTTGCTTATTGGATTTTGGTTTTAAGGAAGATGACTAAGTAATGGATGAGCTCATATGCACTTTTACTGGCTTATTTTTAATAAGCCAGAGCTAGTAGATAAGCTTTTTGAGCAATAAAAGCCTTTGTTTAGCTAAGGCAGCTTGTAAGTTTCCATAATTCCTTCCGTTTTAAGTTTTCTAATGTAACTTAGCTTATTTAGCTTATTAGTTGCTTATTTGTGCTTATTAATGTGTTATTATGTTTATTAGACTTATTTGATTATCTGTTTTTTGAATTTATTAGTTCAGATCATAGCTTTTCATGTTTAGTCTTATAAAAGTCATAAAAACAAAAAAAAAAGTAGTTTAGCTTAGAGCTTATTAAATTGGCTTATTTTATGCTTAGGATTGCTCATTAGGTTGGTATTAAGCTGTTCTATATCTAGTCTTAAAATTGTCATCATTATGTTTGCAAATTCATAAGCTTAAATGGGACTTGCTAAGAACATAAGGGAGTGTTGAGGATCAGCTGTATTAAATAACCTCAAGTTAGTACTAGCTGAAGATCCCTTTAATCCGAGATTTTTGATTTAAATCTAACAAATATTTTATCATTGCAGATTTAAGACTTAGTTGGTCTAAATTCAGTTTTTAAAATAAGATAGCTTAATTGAACTTTTTAAGAATCCTGTTAGAATTATGGAAGTCAGAAAATCTGTCAAAGCTTAGATCAGTTTTAGCTTTTACATTCTCTTAATTTGCATATAGACTTGTGATTTAAGAGTGTTAAAATGAGTTCTATAGGTCTGCATCATTAGAATTAAAGTTTGGGTTCAAAAACTTGTCAACTGCATTAGCAGTTTTAATGGACTTACTGTCATTTTTGACCTTAAGTTTTAGTAGGGTAAAATAGGATATAGCTTTTAATTTTTAATTTTTTATGTAGCTTAGAGATCATAGTTTACAAGTTTGCATTTAGTTTTTGAAAAGTAGATTGTTAAGTGATCTGTTTTAAGCTGGCAAATAAGCCATTTGTCTTTTGATTTCCAAAACAAAACTCAGCAAGAGCTATCTGTCTGTTTTGTTGAGCTTTTTCAATAAGCTCAAGTTGACCAAAGTCTTTTCAAAAAAGCATTTTTATAGAGCATTTTAGTCAGACTTTAAGAAAAGTTAAGTCTCAAGTTTTAAAGTGCTTATTTGATTACTCAAAATTAAGCTCAAAATGGCCCTTAAGGTCTGTTTGGTTGTAGAGTGTGCATAAGTACTTATTGTGCTTTTTCAGCTTTTGGCTTGTGTTTTTGTGCTTATTTCTTTTTATTTTCAGCTCATTAGATTATGTTAGCTATTAATAGCAATTTATAATCTAAGTTAAGCTCATTTTTGATATTTTAAGAGTTATTTATTTAAGGTAAAATTCCAAAACACATAGCTAAGTAGTATATGTTAGTTTTTCATTTATTTTCTAGTTTAATTTAGGAACTTTATAATAAGTTGCTTTCTTAAAAATGTCTTATGTTATAGGAGCTTTACAATTATGCTTTTTTAATTTTTCAAAAAAATAAAAAAAGGAAAATTTGAAGTCGGGGGTGAGCAAGACTCGAACCCACTGACCTCAAACACCCACACCCTTTATAACCCACACACACCACCACTACCACTGTCGCCCTTGGTCTATTCCGTATACATTCACAACCATTTATATCTTTATACTCATTTTTAGCCTAATAAGCTTAATAAGTCCTGTTATATGCTTATTCGCAGCCTTATTTTCAATAAGCTGTGATCTCACTCCACGCTTATTTTTTCCTATTTTAATTAGTATAGAGCTATTTTCTGTAAAAATTTTTCTAGAATATTTATAGTTCGTTTAGTATTGTTTTAAAAACATTTATTTCATTAAAAACTTTAAAAAATCATAAAAAAATAGAAAAATTAGATCGCGTGAAGGTAAGAGTGATCCAGTCAATGTCATAGAGTTGTCTTATCAATGTTTATAAATTAAAGTTAAAAAAATGTAGATCGCGTGAAGGTAAGAGTGATCTAGTCAATGTCATAGAGTTGTCCTATGACATCTTTTATGTTCCGGTATATGTAAACAATCTTGCAGTTTGAAGCTATGGCTGATTTGGGCAAAGAAGTGTAAGGAAGGCGTGTGGCCACTAATGGGAAGCAAGAGTTCTTGTGGTTGTCCTCAATTTGCTTGAGGTCTTTCTCTAGAAAAGGGATGCAATCATGTCGCCCGGGAAACATCACTAAACGACAAAAGTCCGTCTGACGTGGCACCAAGGATCGATCAAGAAGAGGTCTTTGTTGTTTGGTTTTTCTGGAAGGAACGGGAGGGTTCTATTCTGTTTGGGCTACCAGGTTCTCGACAACAAAAGTTCTTGGTGTTGAGGTTTTTTGACATCAAGGAACAGCAGGGTATCGTCAGGTAAAGGTTCTTGAGTTCTTCGATTGTCCGGGTTCGTGACAAGGTATAGAAGACTTAAGGGAGGTTTCGTACAAGGTACTTTGTTTGATTCAGTGTTGTGAGGTTTATATCACAAGGTTATCAGAATAAACAAAAGGGTCTAAGAATAAGTCTAAGACTTGTCGAGGTTGCAAGGTTTCTTAGGTTACAAGAAATTGTTTTGCAAAAATAAAAGTACGACAAGGGTTACTTCAAAAAGCGTAGGTTACTTTCTTGATTCAAGGGTTGTCGATTTGTTGGACGGTTTTATGCCCATGGTTCGATCGATATTTGAGTAAGAAAGGGTTTTGTTTTTTGAAGGGTTTCTTGCTTTGATCGACTTCTAAGAAGGTTTATTCTTAGGGTTATATCGATAAAGTAAGGGTTTTTACAAACGGGTTACTTTGCTAGATCGTGCTTTGTGTAGGTAAATTCACAAAAGGTTAAACGGTTAGCAAAGGGTTAAAAGAATGGCTAGTATGAATACTAGGTTAAACATCGAAAGCTCGATGGGAATATTATACAAAAGTATGGAGGTTCAAAACATGTGGTTCCAAACAACTTGGATCTGGTATGGAAACTGGAGTCCATGGGAGTACATGATGAAAAAGTGTTTGTTTGAGGTGAACTGCAGGGAGCTCAGGGATCGTAAAGTGAGGTTTTTCAGGTTAGTTACGGTGATACTGCAATGGCTCAAAGACGGTTGGAGGACAAGCAACCTGAAGAGAAGACAAACACGGACTGCTTGGTAAAGGAGCAGGAAAAGGAATATCAGACTGGGTCAAAGATCAAGACGGGTTAATGTTCTTGATTTTTAAAAATAGAGTCTACACAACAATGTCGAGAGTGGGGTCGCCCAAACATTTAGGTGTTGCAGGGTGATTTTTTTATATACCCAACCCCCCTTTATTTTTATTACAGCAGCAGAATGGGTTGGTTAAGGAGACGAACGTGACACTCTTGGCTAAGGTACGTTGTTTTCTGATTCAGTCTAGTCTGTCCAAGGTTTTTTGGGCAGAGGATACAACCATGTCTACATATCTAGTGAATAGGTCACCATCATCAGCGATTGGATTTAAGACACCTATAGATATGTTAGGGTTTTTTGGTTGGCTTGCTAGTATTAAGCAAGGGATGCTTGAACCGGTTAAGGTCAAGTGCATATTCCTGGGATACCGTAAAGGTGTAGTGGGTAATAAAGCTTTGGAGGTTAGATGACGTTACTTCAAAGGTAGTGCTTTACAAGGATTATGGGGTTTCCAATGAAAAAGTGGGGAATACAAGAGAAACTTTCCTTGGTTCTGGGGTTGGTACGGTTCCAATTGCAGGTATTGCAAGGAGATGAGTTTGAGGTGGAACCACAGGGCGGTCATACATTTGAGATGGAACCTCATAGGAATGTCGGTCATGTAGTTGGTTTACAGTAAGTACAAACTCAGGATATTATATACTATCATCCAGCATGTGATAGGGAGCAACACTCAGTATGAAACTATTCGGTATAGAGAAGACAGTAATGAGGTTGCTTTTGCAGTTGCTGTAGTGGAGAAGATATATGCACATGAGTCATTGACTTTCAATAATACAGTTGCTTGTGAGGTGATTTCCAAGTGGAAGGCTGGATTGAAAGATGATATGGATGCTCGATCAGATGTGTATGTGCTCAGCAACGGTTGCAAAAATGCCCCAGTGACGACAGCGATGGCTATTACTGGGAGTCTACACCAGGTATGTTCATACATCGATTTCTCTATATAGATGGTATGGTTTTTTCTTGCGGATGCAAGGCTGAGATCTGGATTACCAAGGGTTTGCTGGTTAAAGCAAAGGGAAATATACTTGGTTTGGAGATCATCAGGGATTAGAGTGGTAATACTCTAAGGGTGTCACAGTCTAGGATTCACAATGAAAAGTTGGTACAGACTTTGTTGAAGGGGCACTGTACTTGTCGTAGAGGGTAGTCTATCAGGGGACTATGATGTGGAAAAGAATGGTAAGTGGTCATGTATATATGCAGTTGGAAGCCAGGAGTATCAGATGGTCTGCACGAGACTTGACATAGCATCTGCAGATGTGGGTATGTTGGATAAGTTTGATCGTGGATTACAGACAGACGTACAGGTTTTTGTGGATTTTGACTACGCCATGGGTAGATCAATCACAAGGTACGGGTTTATGATACAAGGATGTGCATGAAGCTAAGAAGCTATGATGCTGTACATGATGGTTTTGTCAACAACTGAAGCGACATATAATGACACTTACTGGGTCTTGGAAGAAGAAAATATGGCTAAAGGGACTTATGGCAGAGTCAGGATATGAGCTAAGTTTAGTAGCAGGAATTGCTACTGGTGCCTTGGTAAAAGGCGGTTCCCGGTCTGAGGTTCCAGCACAGGTCGAAGGTGCTGCGTATCGGTATTGACTAATAGTGATACTAAGGTGGAAATTGTTAGATATAGTATTCACTTTAGTCAATAGGTTAGGGGGTTTAGTGTAAATTTAGCTTTAATTATAGCCATATTAAGGTTATTGGGTTTGTCTACGGCCCAAGTCCATCCTCCCCCTCATCTCTATAAAAGGAGGTGAGGGGGGGAGGGTTACAATTAATTCTTCCAACCTGTTTGTTCTCTCCCTCATCTCTATAAAAGGAGGTGAGGGGGAGGATTTTGTACTTCATTCTTTTCCTTACTCAATAATATAATATTGAGGGTTATATTCTTGTGCATTCTTTTCTTTTCTGTCATACATAATCTGCTGAGGTGTGTTCGTCTTCAAGATCGGATTTTTTCCGCACTAGTAACCAGATTGTAGGGTGATCGAATCCTACAATCACATACATGATACATCTATGTGGTTCATGTGTTCTTTTGATCTCGGGTTTGCTTTTATATTAATCACGTATCAAAAAGATAAATGTCGATAAAAACACAACAAAAATATCACTTCTATTTACAAAAGCAACACATTTTGGAAGTTGTAAAAAAAAATCATATTCTATCGAAAACCAAAGTTTAAAAAAGAATATAGGAAGCATATTTATAGTTAGGCAATTTCTAGGTATTAGACACGTTAAAAGCTTAGGATACCCCAATCTTTTAAGGACAGATTTTTAATACACACGTGGACATGCTCTTCGAATTTTTGGGGATTTGTTTTGTGATTTTTTACTACCCGTAAACATTGTTTTGTGTAAAAAGTTAAAAACCTTGTCATCTGCGAGTACAATATACATACATTCATTGTATGCATTTAGGGGTTAAACTAACTAAAACAACACCTTGATAAACAAGGTTATCGTTGGAAAGTCAGCCAATCGTGACTGATTCGGGTTGCCGGTTATTAACCTTTTACACCTTGTTTTACCATCACTAGTTGTAAAGATTAGTATCCGACTCCGTTGACCAAAGTACATGCGAGCAATGTTTTGAAACCCGGTTCGACCCGGCCGGGTCAACCGGTTGAACCGGGTCCGGTCGAAAAAACGGGTTAAATTAAACCGGGTTTTATATTTTCGAAACCCGGTTTGACCCGCCGGGTTTAAGGTGACCCGGGTCAACCCGGTTCTCGAGACCCGGTTTGACCCGGCCGGGTTTTGAACGTTTGTGTGGTTTGATTTTCGATGACTTTTATAAGCGTCGACGGAATCAAAGAAGTCGCTAATGATATAGACATACATCTAACGGGAAAACCAAATTAACGTATTTCATGTTATCCTAAACACCAATAAAAGAAATTTGCAGAACAAAATATTGCAATAAATTGACATACTTACAAAATTATATTAGAATATCAATCTAGTTACTTTGAACAATCTACGGAACATATCGATCATGTGAACCACGGATTACGAACCCATCTAGATAGAGAAACAACATACTGAATTTAACCATAACGAACTCACTAAGTAGATTTAGTAGCGGAGGTCCTAAAGCAGATTGATAAGAAGAAACAGATCCATCCCAACTAGTTTGAAGTTTCGATTGTAGCTCAGAAAACGATAGAATGCTGAAAATTTTCTGATATGAAAACCAGAAACATAATCTACTTTAACTGGAACTGCATTCTATATCCGAGCCAATACGTGATCTATTGATAATTGCTAATCTTTGGCAAAGAAGTGGGAAATCATATATATACATATAAAATAGGCGATGGCACATCTGACCCATTACGGCTATAGATGGGTCCCCAATTTGGGCTATTATTCTCTGTATTTTTACATCAAATGGGTCAGAAAAAAAAAATTGCTAAAAAGGAACCCATCATTAACGTTCTAAATAGCTTTACGAACAAAATTCAGATTGCTATCCGAATACTAAAAGTTTTGCGGGTCAACCCAATCCCACCAACAACCTGTTTCCACCCGTGTTAAGAATTTACCTGTTTTAACCCACCCAATCTGCCACCTCTAGAACTAATGGTTAGTATATCTGTTTACAACATACCTGATGCTGATAGTCATTCCATGCAAGCTTGGTGTCGAAGCTGCTGAGACAGATTGCAAATGCCTGAAACGCTGATATGGGGTACTGATAATCCACTGTGAATAAATCTTTTCCAACTTTTCCATACTGGAGGATAACGTTTTTGTTTTCCTGCATTCCGCTTTCATTCTCCGAAGAAGTAATGAGCTGTAATTTCTTCAGAGAAGAGGCGGTCACACTAAAGTAATGCCCCTCCACACCATAGTAAGCGATTGTGAGTGAAATAGATCCCAACATCCTGAGGTGAAATTCAGTCGGTGTAGGGCCCAATCCCTGTCTCTAATAGCATTATGCCGGGGATTGATTCAAGACACACTGCCATCTTCCAGAATACCAATAACTGAAACCTATGGTTTTGTCAGCGATAATAAAGGTTGATGAACAAAGTAATTAAGTTCACCGCATGCTTGGCTATATATTCAAGAATATTAAACATGATCTCATTTATCTTTCTAGACTTTAAACTAGAGGCCGAAATTCAACTACTATACTTAAAAAATGGGTTAATTCAGGTTATGTTGTATCTTACTGGGTTTTAAATGCGTAAAGAATAAAATTATGAAAGAAAACGGGTCAAGATGAGTTGAAAGTCGGCCCAGAACGTATTTGTTATGCGTAAAACCTTTAAACTCGCTTTATTCAAAAAATTGAAATAATTGCAGCTCAGTAATCATAAGTGACACACTAACTGAATATGGAAAAAGTTAGAAAATTTTTTAGCAGCAATCCGGTCAGCCCAACCCAACCTAACCCATTACTTAACCGGCCCACTTTGACAAGCCTATCAAATACGACGTGCAATAACTTTTTTAATATCGTATAAGGACTTTTTGTACCAGATATAGCAATGCTATTGAGAATGTAGATAAATATACGCAACATCTTACAATAACGAGTGGTTCTTTTCCATTTTTGCAAGAATGATGGCATGTTAACAGAAGACCAAGTATATATTCTCTTCGTTACGAGTAAAGGGGTTCACAGACTGTTGATCCGAGTAAAGCAGTTCACAGACTGTTGATATACCTGGGTCCCTCGGCATTTACTTCATATGAAATGCTGGAAACTGGGTAACTGCCAGCAGAGGAATCATAAACTGTGAACTTGGTCCCAAGAAACTTCGATCTGTCACACACACACAAATAAAAAACCTCTTATAATCAATTATATTGGTAAAAGACGGTCAATTCATTCAGCCATTCATATTCAACTTGCCTCAACTTTCCCATGTAAGTGCTGCTTTCTTCTGATATATCTTCTGGACTGAAAGAAATTATATAATCTGTGCATTTAGCACGCCTGAATCTCCTTGCAGCAAGAAGGAATTTCCCACCTAATATCTTGTCATCATTTGACGCTGCCAGAAATTCAATTAACCAAATGAAGGTTTTACCTTGCAGAACGACAGAAAAGAAAGAAAGAACGTTGTTTTTATAGACCTTGGTACTTGGCAAATTGTTGCAATGTACCCATTGTTCTTGGTATTATGACAGGAAACATTTACAGTTTGCATGAAGACCGATTTTGGACAATTTTAGAAAATGCTCATGCAACAAACGCTTGTATTTAGCACTTCTTTTGTGCACAATAGCTCATCCTTGCAAAGTATAATAGTCGTTTTGTACATATAGGCAAGAATAATGGTTTGTTGACTACGAAAAAAAAAGTCAATAGGAAATACAAAGCAGGTTCTTAAAAAACAATTTGAAGACATAAGACCTTATAATGCCAGCCTGCAAATAGAAATTCATAATTACACTGGCACTAAGATGATAAATGATAAACATGTTACCTTCGTTCATGATGAGATAGAGTTTATACGTTCGAGTACGGCGATTCCTCTTTATCAAACATTTTGTTAGGGATCCCACTGAACCAGGCTGCAAATATATACAAATACCATGAAATCAAGAACAAAATACACAAATACATTTCCTAGCAGCTACAAATTCTTCCTTTCGTGACAAAGGCTAAAAAGGCAGGCATAAATTATAAATGAAGTTGATTACGCAAATTGATGGTTACTTTACATACTGTAACCATATGTAACAACAAGCGCAGTGTCAGACTAGTTAGGTTGAATTAGTTAGATGGTCAAGCAGTTCTTCTCCTTTGACTTGTATATATACTACTTGCACGTCTATTCTTTCTTAAAGTCACTACATCAGAAAACTCCCCAAATTTTTCTCTGTGTCTCTCACGTTATGGGATCAAAGCATTAACTTCAAAATCATCATCAAATCAATACCCTAGCTCAAAAATTTTCAAATCAAACATCTAAATATCTACAGTCACGATCAAGACGAGTCCTATGACTACAGAGTTCCACTAGATGAAGATATGTAAATTCGAGTACACATCTCTTGTTTCTGTATCAGACTGATCAACCTGGTTAATCATGGTTTCAAAGAAACTCATATGATCTTAGAATTACAGCACTTGGACAAGATCTCGCACTTTATGCAACAAACAAACTCAGGATTGTGCGGAAAAATTCAAAGAGCCAAGTGTCAATTCAAATCTCAGAGCATTTTGGGGAAGGAGCAATGACAAAATTAATCTCATGGATTCTCAACACAGTAACTGAGCAGAACAGACTTAAGTTTAAACATTCAGCTACTGATTTATAGCTTGAATTGCATGAACACTATGCACACATTGATGGACACAGAATATATCAATTGGCAAATGACATAAGTCAGCTGAAACAACATGAGGTGTATGGCCACAAACTAAAAGAGACTACGGGATAAAATAGATGCCCTAGGAGCACCCTACATGTGTACTTGCAATTTTGAGAATAGCAGGATTAATTGTGAAAGGAGACAAAGAAAAAGACTGATCCAGTTTCTTATGGGACTAGATGAGAGCTATTCTAGTATTAGAGGCCAAATGTTGCTTATGTAAACCTCTTCCAGCCATTACCAAAGCATATGGATTGGTTAAACAAGAACAGAAACAAGTAAAACACTTAGTGTAAAGCTTGTATCCGGAAGTAATGACACACCAGTTTATGATTGCAGATAAATAGCACATTAGAAAACATATGTCTTTGCATAGATAGATCAGCTTTAGAACTAGCTAAGCCAAGTAATGATGCTAATGCAAGGCAGCCAATGTCAAATGAACGTTCTAACAGCATGTATAAAGCCCTTACCCCGTTTATTGCTTCAATCACTTCAAATATTAAAGATGAAATTTTTTGTGGGTTACCTGGGTTTCCGACTCGACATTGCGAGCCGACTAATCCCAGCCTCCCAGGGCGACTACCCTTTTGGATAGCCCCGGAGTCGGCGCAGGTGAACCTCCGTGGTCACTCCCAAATGTACACACCTTTTTTAAGATGATTGGGTTGGGTCACCGGCAGTGGTGCTACCTATCCTAATGAAAAAATGCACAATATCCAAAACTGACACGCCCCAGTTATCGTTACCATACCTACTGATGGACGAAACATAAAAGCCACACTCACTGGTTCTGTTACTTTGACTTCAAGGTGAACTATTCACAACGTTTTCTACATTCTATCAATTACTTACAACCTTATCTCAGTAAACAAACTCACGGGTCAGCCTAATGTTTTCTCATTCATTGTTATTGGCTCAAAATAAGAAAACAAACAGCAGAGAAACTCACTAGCAAACAAGGAGATAATCTGATTGTTGCCTTTGCAAAACACATATAATCAGAAAACAGTGTTCGGTTCTCCAAGCTAAATTAGCTTATATGCGTGTCTCAGTTCTCACAGGCAAAGTATTACTATAAATATAGACCAACTACATTGCACATAGCATTAATCCATAACTAAGGGCGTTAGGGATTGCTTAGTTTTTTTCTACTTATGCTTATAAGTGGAAGCAGATTCGCAACTTAAAAATGTGTAATTAGCAGTTCAAAAATAACGTTTGAACTTGCTTAGTTTTTGTTTATCCTAAACCAACTACTCCGTAATATGAGGGTAGCAGTAAATTTTATCCCAAAATAAGCCGATAAACATTATACCTCAAAACAACCAATAAGCAGAATGCATTTTGAACTATCCAAACACTCACTTCATATTGCTTATCAAAATTAGCAGCTAAGCACATATATTTAGCAATCTCAAACACCCTCTAACAACTGCATCTACAAGTTCAGTACAACCTAGTATCACTATTTTTAACTTCTTGTGGTGAGCTAGGGAACGTAAGCTTGCCGAAACGCATAATCTGTTTTAAATATACAATCCCAAACACCCCTTGTCGCCTAATAGATGCAATGATTTTTAAGTTTACTAACAAACCAAAATATACAACCAACACATCCCATCTTTTCCACAAGATAAATGTTTTGTAACCATGGTTTCTGACGTTTTATTCCAACTCAAACCGCTTAAACCCCTTCATGTGGCCACTTGTGGTTTGTTTGCACCAACTGTGGTCATTTCAATTTTTACTTAGCTTATTATCTCGATAATTTGCTTTTTATCCCAAATTCATTCAATCCTAACAATCATTATATAAAACATTAGACCAGCTACATTCCACATAGCATTAAAATCCATACGGTCTATGTCATAATATATCAATGTGCTTTAAAGTTTAAACTTGTTTTTATCCACTTTAATTATTAAACTTACATGTGGCGACTCATAATATTAACCGTTCAATTACGGGTATGTTTGGCGAAACGGGCTGGAGTTGCGCTTATATTATAAGCCGGAAGCTGGAGGTTATATTTTTATAAAGTTGTTTGGCGAAGTGGTTGGAGGTAAATCTTATTAATATAAAATCGCATAAAAATACATCAAATTAAATTATAGCTTTTTGCCTGATAATCCGTTATATTTTGAAGGGTATTCGTTTTAATTGGCTCGGGCTTATAAAGTCTTATGGCTTATAAAAGTTTTCATAAGCTTGTGTGACAAACAAAGCTTATTTTATAAGCTAACTTATTTTAGCAGCTCAAGCCCATATAAGCCTCTAAAAGCCTCATCCCAAACACAACCACATAAACTTACATTGCTAATGGCTATGTTTGGCATGGGGCTTATGATGGGCTTATCGAGACTTGAGCTTTTAAAATAAATCGGCTTATAAAATAAGCCTCGTTTGTCAAACAGTCTTATGAATGCTTTTATAAGCCCAAGCCCACAAAAAGAGGCTTATGAGAGCTTATAGCTAGTCAAATTACTTAAATACCCTTCAAAATATAATGAATTATCACGAAAAGCTGGAAATATATGTGAATTTAGTTTCATGTATTTTTATAAGATTTTACATTAATAAGCTTCAGGTCGAGCTAATTCCTAATTCGCCAAACAACTTTTTAATAATATACGCTTCAGCTTTCGGCTTATATTAGCTTATAATATAAGCTTTAACCCCAACCCCAGTCCCATCCCATTGCGCCAAACATATCGAATATATCTAAAAATTCAAAAACAGCAACAAAACATGATAATATCATAATTTTGAACCTGTTTCAAGTCGGAAGGAAACGTGAACATCCCCGACCCATCCGAACCCCCAACGATCTCCTTAACCATACTCCTCCACTTCTTACAAACACCCGCAGCGAAAACAACATTCTTCCTCATAGGCCACGTGGATTCAGACACCTCAATCCTAGTCAACACATCTCTTAACAGCTCTAATGGTAACTCACCCCAACAACTACTATCATTAACAGAAACAGTTGTGTCCTTACTACAAGTAGTATTGTTAGGTAGTGAAGGTGGTTTTGATAAAAATAAGTTGTGTTTGATGTAATCAATTAGGGTTTTGATCCACATGTTAATTACATTACATGAAAAATGGAAGATGAATAACGTTTTGGGAAAGCTTTTGGTTTTGCCCAATTTGGCGGTTTCAAGAGCTTTTAAGGGTGTGTTTGTTTTGGCTTTTATGGCTATGTTTGGCACAGGCGGGGCTTTAACTTTTGAAATAAGCCTTATAAAATAAGGCTCATGGCTTATGGATGATTTTATAAGCCCAAACGGTTATGTTTGGGCTTATAAGTCGGCTTATAAAATAAGTCTCGTTTGTCTGACAAGCTTATGGATGCTTTTATAAGTCAGAAGCCTTCGTAAGCAGTGGCGGAACCAGGAAATTAAATTGTGGGGGGCAATTTTTTTATTTTTTTGACAACATCAACAAAATGCGGCAAAAATAACTAGGATCGAAATGATAAATCGAGTATTGTTACCTAAAAATGAAGGATTTATAAGGTTTTTGAGTGTTGAATGTTGGGTTTTGAACTTTTGATGTGTGAGTGGGGGGCAATTTGAGTTTTCGGTGGGGGCGTTTTAAAAAAAAGGTTAATATTGAAGAAAAAATACACTAAAATTTCATCTCGTTAGTCTAGCCATGGAGGGCACCGCCCCCCATATCTTGGGCATGCATCCGCCCCTGTTCGTAAGTCCAAGCCTATAAATAGGGGCTTATGAAGGTTATAGCTAGTCAAATTACTTAAATACTCTTTAAGATATAATAGATTATTACGAAAAGCTGTAAATATGTGTGAATTTAATTGATGTATTTTTATGAGATTCTACATAAATAAGCTTCAGATCAAACTAATTTGTCAAACAGCTTTATAAAAATATAAGCTTTAACTTTCGGCTTATGATATAAGCTTCAGCCCTAGCCCCAGCGCATTGCGTCAAACATACCTTATATATTTAGGCCGCGTTTGGTAAGTAAATTTAAAATTTCCTGAAATTTCAATTCTTGATTATTTAAAATTTCGAAATTTAAAATGCTTTCACATGTTTGGTTGATAGAAATTTATAGTAATTTGATATCTGCATTATGTTGTTATTGTAATTTTTTGAGAAGTGACAGATTTCTTTTGATTGTAAAACAAAGAAATACAACAGATTCAACAAGAAAAAAGTAGAAATAATATTTTTGTCTAATTTGATCTGTTATAAAAAAATCCAAGTAAATTAAATTTCTCACATTTTGAAAGCATTCTAATTCTTTTTATTTTGGCAATTTATGAAATTTTAAATTACTTTATTTGACATAACAAACACAATATTTGAAACTTTTAGGCATACATAAATTTATTAAGTCATTTTAAACTTATATAATCCAGAAAGTTTCAAAATAAGCTAAAAAAATAGCTTTTGAAAGATAAGCCTAGAACCAATAAGTTATAAGTCGCGTATATAAGCTAAAACAAACACCTCAAAAACTCAAAAACTTGTATTTGATACATTTATGAGTATATAAATAATCATTCACATTTCTTTTTCAAGATTATCAAAATTTGGTGTTCACTATTAAATACGGATTAGAAATTTCATGTAAATTACTAAATTACTTTTATTTAAAATTGTTATTATAAATTTTTTAAAAATGGTACTCCTTTTGTCTAAATATAATTGCTATCTTTTTCATTTCGGTTTCTCTCAAAGTAAAAAATTGAAATTGTTTAAGTTTACCGTATTATCTCTAATCAAATTATTATTTACGAAACTAAATAAAAATAATACTTAATTATCAAAGAGAAAATTTTGTTTTTCAACTCTTATAAAATTCAAAGCAGTAATTATTGCAATTTTCATAAAATGAGTGTTTTTTATATTGATAGACAAGAATTTCGGGACGGAGAGAGTAGTAACTAATTATTAAATGATTGAATTATTATTCTGCAAATGGTAAGAAAGAGTAGTCTATAATGGTTATATTTTTTTAAAATTGCGTGTTTTTTTCCATTGATAATTATTTTAGGACAAAGAAAATATGTAATGACTGTGTTGCCTATTTGTTAAAGGTTTAAGAAAATGTTTAAATTGGCGGAGACGTACGTGTTTGTTGTACTTTTTTTTTTATGTCAGTTGGCATTTTGTAAAGATTTGGCGTCGAGCGATGTTTAGGTGTCATAGTGACTTTTTTTATCGGGGTTGCGATTGAACTTGGGTTTGTCTAATGTGTTATTCATGATCGGCTCATTTCGGCGTTTGTGTTGGGGTGGTATCGCTAAGGGAATGCCATAATGTGGAATGGATTATTAGATACAGTACAACTTACTTATCTTGATATTCAATAATGCCAAAGGCGCTTCTATTATCGGATGAAATTCATGAGCAGTGAGCACATTCAATAGTGTTTTGAGCCACTACTTTTCGGGGCGGTGAACTGGGCAATCCTTTACTCCAGCTTTATAGGAGCATCTTTCCTTGAATCAGTAACGGCGGTGTAGGCTTGCGCCCCGGATCCAATCGATCTTTTGTGTTTTCTTACAAGATTTGTAATTAAGACTTGATCGAAGAATCAATTTTCTATGGAACATAAGTGACAAGACCAGAACCTCGTGTGGACAAAAAAGAGCGTCAACTCCAAAAAAGAGGTTGTTTGCCTTACTAAAACGTACAAATATTTTAGTCTCATACGTGTTAACATTAAGCTTTGGTTGAAAAGATGCAACATACGTCAAAGATTGTCTCTTCAGATACGTTAATATGTGGAATCCATTTCCGAATCTTCCGGTCTGTTTTTTTCAACCTGTAAAATCTTACTTTGTAGTTTCCGCTGTATTTTGTGGCGAGTCAAATGGTGTTTGATCCTCATCACTCCATTGTAGCGAGTCAAATGGTAATTTAATTTTTTTCGTTTTTATACATTAGTACATTGCACTAATATTCTCGTATGTCTTGTTGTGCTTGATAACATGGATATCTACGACAGTAACAGTTTCTTACCAACATTATACAGATCTATTATATGTTCTATTCCAGAAACACGCGCAATCCTACAGAGTAAACCCAAAAATGCAGACAAAGAAACTCATATCCTGTCCTCATCCCCAAAAACAAGTTCAAATATTATTTATTACAGACTTACAGTACAATATTGTCGAGTAAAAGATGCAAGGAAAACAAACATATCAGAATAATTCATCGGCCTCTTGAAACTGCATCTCCTAACTCCTCAGGCGATGACATGAACAGTTCTATGTAACGACTTCCAAGTGTCATCCGATCTTTAGCTAATGCAGCTTTTGAGTCTTCCAGATTTGCAAATTCCACAAACGCTTCTCCTGTTGCTCTTCCTTCCGAATTATATGTTATATGAATCGAGTCTTCAGTCAATGTGAATTCTTTGAAGAAATCGATTATATCATCTTTTCCAGCTGAAAATGGTAATCCCCTCATCCGCAATACTGGTGTATCTTCCCCAGATGGTTTTAGCACATTTGTTCTGATATAAAAAAGTGAGTTAGCATCAAAAAGATTTTACAAATGATATTTACAAATATAAAAGACATGATTTATACAAAAAAAAACTATAAACGTAATACTAAAAAGAACCCCTCCCGATTTAAATGAAACCTTACTACTAAAAAGAACCCCTCTCGATTTGAATGAAACCTATAACCCTGCTTCTAAGATTTTAAGAAACAATAGTATGAGATGACAAATAGGCCCAAATGCATAATGACGGATCAAAATGGGTAATTTCTGTTAATGTTTGGGTCTGTTTGGACAACCATAATCATCGAGAACTAATACAAAAATCAAAAACATAATCACCATCACCAAGATAGCAACACACCAAAAAAGGGAAAGAACCAATAAATCAGATGTCAAAACCACAAAATTAAAACCCAACTTGCCATACAAAATAAGAAAGACACCATTACCAGAAAATCGCAACTTATGAAAACCTTTTTCTTTCAAGTTCATAAATCAGAACATTAGACTCAGAAATGTTACCCCGCAGTAACGATCACACGGATAACAGATTATGAAAAGATAAAACCGTGATGAATATCAGACACAAAAATCAAAATTTTAAGACAAAAAACTCAACTTATTGTACAACATATTGGAATGGGAATAAATGTCCGAGAAGAAAAAGGCAACCGATGATAACCCGCTCGTTATGGCTTGGTAAACCCGAGAAATGTTACCCCGCAGTAACGATCACACGGATAACAGATTATGCAAGTTGAAAGGCCCGACCTGTGTGCCTGCAATACCCGTTTAGTTGCCCGGGGTGTACACGCATAAAAACGGCACCAGGTTCCCATCTTTGTTTTTAAAACCCACTTTACCAGTTGTAGGTATTATTAATAAACATGAGTATGAAGTTTATCAGCGTTCTAAACGCGGATACCGGGGCACTAGGGTACTCAAAAATAAATCGCGGGGGCACAAGTCAGCTACACGCGACCGATATGAAATACCCGTCAACAGCCAACGAGCATAATCTTTAACCCGCATGACCATATCCGCAAGAAAAACTCCCAGATAAACACAGCCATCGGGAGCGGACATCCGCAAGTAATGGTTTCTTTCTCGTCCAATCCCATTTAAAAAAAAGGCTCACAGTTAAGTTTTCAGAAGAACTTGTTATGCTAACATATTTTCACGTTAAGTAAGAGAAAATTCGGTATTTGGTGCAACGGGTAGCAACTTAACAAGCCCAGCCTAAACCATGACTGTTTCTAATATATTTCCAGTTTGACCGGAACACGTTTGAACCATCACCAAAGTGACCCAGCCCACCCATTCTCCCCACTCTACAATAATTGTTAGGAAAAATATTGTAAAAGACTTAATATTGGTAGTATAATCTGGTAGTATTAGTTAGTTCTGGCAATACTAAGTTAAGTCTGGCAGTACTATAGTTAAGTCTGGCAGTACTATAGTTAGTACTAGTAGAGTGGCAGTACTATAGTTAGTACTGGTCGTAGTTAGTTAAGTCTGTCTATGTAACAGAATAGAAGTTATAGTATCTGTTGATCTTGAAGTAACACGCCCCGGATCCTTATTCCGCTGCGACCCATTTTGGGGGTGTTACAGATATCTTAGGAGATATCTTAGGAAATGATATGCATTATCCTTTCACATGTTTGTAAATCCCATTAGGGTTTCCTTGGTGTATAAAAGGAACCCTACGGCACAATGTTTAGTATGAGATTGAAATAGTATTCTAATAGAAATCAATAACAATATACAAAGTTAGTTTACAATTGTTCTTTTTAGTACTTGTGTTAAGATTCCGCATTAGCACATAGTATTCATAGTCATTGTCTCTCATATAGTTAATTTGGATTTATTCAAGTTAGCTATTAGCTTATAAAAGGCTAATCAGATCCAAGACTTTGGACCTAACAAGTGGTATCAGAGCCAATAGAGGGACTCTGAGTAAGAAGAATCACAAGAACCATAGACAAACACCCTATTTCAGATCATTACAAAATGTCTCAACCTGCTAATGATGAGTTTTCTCAACACCTCAGTGATGATGAGGCATCAAACCATGAAGATGCATCAGACACTGGTGTTGCACCTAAACAACAACAGACGATTCCTCAAACAACTGCTATCTCAAATATTAAACTTCCAATTCTGAAGAAGGATGAGTATGATATATGGGCTATGGAGATAGAGTATTACCTTGAGTACATTGACAATGAGGTTTGGAAGGTAATTCAGAATGGAAACTCCAAGAAGAGAATTTCAACTGGAAAGGATGGTGTAATTCGAATACTTCCACCAGTTACTGCTGCAGAAATTCAAGCTGTTGAGAAAGAAAGGAAGGCTAAGAATATCTTGCTAATGGCCATTCCCAAGGAACATATGAGAAGATTTCATGGAATGGATGATGCAAAAGAAATCTGGGAAGCCATCAGAACTAGGTTTGGTGGTAATGCAAATTCAAAGAAAATGCAGAAGTCTGTTTTCAAACAACAGTTTAAAGCATTTACAATATCCAGTTCAGAAGGGTTAGAAAAGGGATATGACAGATTTCAACAATTACTTTCTCAGTTGGAAGCTCATGGTGCTGAAGTATCAACTGAGGATGCAAAAACAAAGATTTCTCAGTCTTTTGCCCCCGATCATGGTCCAATCTGGCAATGGACTATGAGGAATTAAACCATATGTTGACACCTTATCTATTGATGATTTGTACAATAACCTTAGGTTTTTTAGCAGGAGATCTAAGGTGCCTCAAAAACATCTTCAAGTGCTCAAAATGTTGCTTTTGTTTCACAAAGCAAAAGCAGTACTAATAAGGTTTAAGTCTGGTTTTAACTGGTTCCTACAGTACTTGCAGACTCCTTCTATTCTTTCAACCAATATTCCCTAAAAAAAAAGCTTCTGCTGGTTTTGCTGATTAAGTAATTTATTCCCTCATTGCCAAACTAAAAAAGAGTAATGGACTTTGCTTCATGAAGACTTAGAACAAATTGATGACTTGGACATTGAAGAGATAGACATAAACTGGCAGATAGCAATGATTGCTATTCGAATGAAGAAGTTCTATAAGAAAACAGAAGGAGTTCGATGTTGAAGAAAAACAACCTGTGGTTTTGACAAAAAGAAGCTGAAGCTTTAATGTCACAACACTGTCACTTAGCTAGGGAATTACAACAAAAGGGACACATTAAGGAAAAGAAAAAGAGAGAACTCATTTTATCAACAACCAGAAGCAGAAAGAAAGAGAAGAATCAGATGGGCTTGCTGACAATTGGATGATGATATTTGTCAATTGGGGAGAATATACTGAAATGAAGAACAAATCATGACTCATGCTACCCAGCTCTAGTAGTGAGTATCTTTATGTTCTAAAACTTGCATTGATTCATATAAATACTCTTAAAACACTGTGTGATGAACAAATGAATCAGTTAGGTGATCAATAAGTACAAATACTTTCCTATAGTCAAGCTGTTAAGAAACTAAATCTCACTTGTTACTTTTTCAAAACAACAACCTTTCTCTAAATGAAAAGCTTACATTTAAGGAAAATGAAATATATGAAAAAGATTAAAGCTAAAAAATATAGGAGAATTGGATGAAAGCTGTAAAAGAAATAGGACAATTGCCAATAAAATATTAGATTCATGGAAAGATTCTTCCAAGAATCCTATTGGAGATTAATTAATTCTGGCATGAGTTCAAATAGTAAAGTTGGCTTAGGGTATGAAATACAATCAAACAATGAGGTTCTAAGTTATGAGGAAGAAATGAATTTTTCTGTTTTTAAGGGTACAGAAGAGGACTCAGTTGGGAAACCTTTGTACAGTAGATTTATAAAGCAAAGTATTTTTAAAGGGTGTTCCCACATCCCTTAATGGAGATTATACTCCTAAATACAAGAAGAAATTGATGATCTTTGTTATTGTTTAGGTAAAAAGGGACCCCAAGAGCCTGAACCCAGTGTATCAGATGATAGATCCAGTGAATATTCTACCTGTCAATCTAATGACAGTGCAGGATCTATTAGAACTTCCTCTGAACATTCTGTTGATCTTGAATCTGAGATTTCAAGAGTACCTTCAGAAGTGTATGTGTCTACACCTATAACAACAACTAAAAAAGGTGTGTCTGCTCCAAAATCAAAAGAAGTTGAACCTAGTTGTGTCTTACACATAAAAACTCCTAGGCAACCAATCAAAGATCAAGCAACACCTAAAGTTAACAGTGAATAATTGGAATGCTATGATGGAAAAGGAACTAGGGGAAGGTCTCTTCCAAAAGAAGGAAATTGTTTTGTTTGTGGTATATAAGTCGTTTGATTAAAGATTGTTGACTATTATGAAAAGAAAATGTCAAAAGAGGCTGAGGTTAAAGAAACAAAGGTTTGTAATAACCTGGTAACAAGATGCAAACCATATGGACTAATACCAACATGATTAATCAATGCTAATCATTTTTGTTTCCTAGACCAACAACTTAAAACTGGCAGGCCTAAATACATTAAATTCTGTTAGGACTAATATTAATACTGGTAGGACAAATATTAATTCTGTTAGGCCTAGAGTTAATACGTAATCACTTTAATGTTAAACTATTACATTTGAGACAGCCAGTACCTACCAGGACATCAAACAGTTTTAGTCCTAAAAGACCACAGGTGAATCAATTTAATCAAAGAAGGCATTTTTCTAAATCACATTCATCTGTAAGAAGACCCTTTGCAAAAATTACAGCACAAATGTCTCATTCTAATGCTGTAAAGGGAAATTGGGGATCTGCTGTTAAGACCTCAGCAGGTTATAATTGGAGGAACTCTAAACCAAACTCCAATTGTGACAGTGGACCAACTTTTATTAGAACTGTGAATGCTAAAGGTCCACAAGGCAGACCCAAGCCTGTAAAGGCCTGGGTCCCTAAGAGAAACTAATTTCTCTTTTTCATGTGCAGGATCATCCACTAAAGAACATGGTAGATAGAGGTATATTTGATAGTGGATGCTCAGGGCACATGAACAGTAACAAGGATCAACTGGAGGATTTAGAAAAAATTTAATTGGGGTATCTTGTTACCTTTGGAGGTAGCAAAGGCTACATATCTGGTAAAGGAAAATAGAGTTGGTAATTTAGATTTTGATAGTGTGTCTTTTGTAAAAGAATTAGGGCATTTTAACCTTTTCCCTCAATATCACAAATATGGTAATAGGCAGCACAAAGGTTTCTTTTACTGAACTGAAGTCCTTGTTGTGTCTTCTAACTTTAAGATGCCGTGATGAAATCAGATACATCTAAAAGGTCCCCCTAAGACATCACAATATGTCCAGTTTTTGATATTGAAGACACCATACTCGCATAAAAGGTTTTGCTTGTTTGATTGCTAAGCCACATCAGATGAAATCTAAATTGTGGCACCGAAGGTTAGTCATATCCAATTTTAAAAACCTAAACAAACTTGTGAATGGTAAACCTTGTAAGAGTCTATTCCTTCTCAAATGTTTTCAAAAATGACTCATTACAATTACATGTGTTGCCTGCCTAAAGGTAAACAATACAGGGCCTCGCTCAAGGCCCAAATTAAAAGATAATCCACTGACCATATACATACCTTGCATATGATCTTTTGTCCTACTTTTGTAAAAAAGCATTAATCCATAGCAAGTTATTGCCTTATAATTACTGATGAATGTACCAGATTTAGTTTTGGGTATTCTTTTTGGCCTCTAAGAGAAACTATTTGCATTCATCAAGACTTCATTAGGCAGATTGAAAACCATCTTAGTAATAGAGGGATAAAATCATTAGATGATCAGATAATGGGCACTGAATTTAAGAATAAGATATCTTATTTTATGGTAAACGAGGGAATAAAACAAGAGTAATAGCAATGCCAAGAACTCTATAATCATTAATATAAAAAAAAAAAAAGAGTATGCTGAAAGAATAAACATGACCCTAATTGAGTCTGCTAGAACTATTCAGCAGACTGCACTTTACAACTACTTTTGGGCAGAGAAGCATTTAGTACAGCAATGCTATATTTCTTTTAATAGGGTAAGAGTGACTATACCTAAACACAAAACTCCTTACTAGCTGTTAGTTTGGACACAAACAAATTATTACTACATAAAACTTTTTTGGGTGTCTGTTACCATTTTTAGAAACTCCTTAGTATGCTTGAAAGTTGATGGAAAATCTGATGAGGAATTCTAGTTGTTACTCACAAACTAGCAAAGCCTATAGGGTTTATAATCTAGTAACCAAAAGAGGATAGAAAGTTAAATCATCATTCAATTTTCTTGTAAGATACCCTAATGTCAAAGAGTGGGGGTATAGATGATGTTTGATATTGAACTATCTTACAAATTCCTATGAACTATATTCCTGCTATCATTAAAAATCAAGCTAACCCACAAGCAGGTACTTAGTCAAATGAGAGCTAACAGTGCAGTTACCTAAATCACAAACTCCAAATGCTATTGCTTCTTAGGAAAAAGATAAGGATGTAGAGCTTATTGTTGTGCCATCGGCTGTAAAGAATACTAAAGAAAAAGTTAAATCAAGGACCTCTTCCACAAATTCAAAGAAAGAGGAGATCTTGACAGAACCTCAACAAGAGAAGAAGGCTTCCTCTACTGACACTTCAGAAGATAATCCTAAGATCTAAGCTTTAGAAAGAGAGTTGGAAGAAATTACCCTAAAGCATTTAGGGACAGTATCTGAAAACAACTCTACCAGTACTCCTTCAGTTAATACTGGTAGTCAGACAGTTAATACTAGTAGGCTTAATCCTGATGATTCACCTATGCCAGAGCTTGAAATCTTTCACAAGTCTGAGACAGAATTATTGAATGAGGCACTTAAATGATGAAGAAGGGCGTGGATAACTGACTTCAACAGCTTACCCAAACATAAATCGAAGTCATTCCCTACTCCTACCTTAGGATTCACAATATACACTGCCAAAAGAGTCAAATACTTGGTGATCCTAACTCAGCTGTGCAAACTAGAAGCAAAGTACAGCAAAAATCAGGAGCTCATGCTCTCTTCAGATATATTCAAAAGTAGCAAAGAAACAATCATAAAGATTAACAGCATTGTTTGTTTGCCTGTTTTCTATCATAGGAGGAACCTAAAAAGATTGTTGAAGCTCTACAAGATGACAGTTAGGTTCAAGCCATGCAAGAAGAGTTGTTACAGTTCAAGATGCAACAAGTATGGGTTCTTGTAGATCTACCTCACGGAATGAAGGTCATTGGTACAAAATGGGTCTACAGAAATAAAAAAGATGAAAGAGGAGTGGTTGTGAGAAATAAGGAAAGATTGGTGGCCCAAGGGTACAACGCATGAAGAAGGTATTGACATGATGAGGTTTTTGCTCCCCTAGTGGCAAGAATAGAAGCTATCAGGTTATTTTTAGCCTTATTGGCCTCATTTATAGGGTTCATAGTATACCCAAAGTGGATGTAAAAAAGTGCCTGTCTATATGGCCACTATAGATGAAGAAGGTTTATTTCTCACAACACCTGTCTTTGTTGATTCCTGATCACCCTAGAAGGTTTATAAAGTATCAAAGCATTGTATGGACCTGCATCAAGCCCCTATAGCTTGGTATGCTACTCTATCAACATTCCTAGAGAAGCATGGATACAAGAGGGGTACGATTGACAAGACTCTATTTATTAAAAGAGACAAGAACAATATCATGTTGGTTCAAGTGTATGTTGATGATATCATTTTTGGTTCTACCAAAAAGTCTTGGTGTGATGAGTTTGAAGCCTTGATGAAAAGATCAGATTCTCATATGAGTTCATGGGTGTAACTCACGTGCTTCTTAGGATTCAAGTCAAACAGAACAAGTCAGCGAATCTTCATACTCAGGACAATATGAGCTGAGATACTCAAAAAATTTGAACTTGTAAATGTAAAACTAACAATAACCCCCATGAGACCAAATGCTTTGACAAAAGATAAGGAAAGCTGTTGATGTGGATGTACACTTATACAGATCCATGGAGTAGTTCCCTCATGTATTTAACTGTCTCTAGGTACTATAAATGTATGCAATAAGTGTTTGTTCTCGTTATCAGGTCACATCCCAAGACTCACATCTCAATGCTTGAAAGAATCTTTAAGTACCTTAAGGGCAAATCAATTTGTGCTGTATGTTATCCTAATGAATCACCTATTAAACTGAAAGCATTCTCCTGACAGTGATTATGGAGGTCGAACCTTGACAGGAAATCCACAACAGTGGTTGGCAATTTCTTGGATCAAAGACATATCTCATGGCCAGATGCAAGAAACAGACAATAGTGCTAATTCAACACACTGAAGCTGATACGTAGCTACTGCAAATGTGCCTGGTGGACATGTATTTGTGTTCAAAAATCAACTGCTTGGACTATGGTTTCAATTTTATAAATACCAAAATCCACATTGATAATGAAAGCACAATCTGCCATTGTAACACCCAGTGATCATTCCAAGACAAAGCACACGAGATAACGCCACCATATTTTAATAAGAAGATTGTTATGAGAAGAAAGCTCATTAGTGTGCGAAAATTCAACACAGACTTAAATGTGAGCTGACCTATTGACTAAACCTTTTTGATGGAACTATAACGGTTTAATTACTTAGTGGTTAGTATTGGTATGATAAACCCATAGCTACATTTAAGGGGAGGCTTAGTTGTATAGTTTGTATAAGTCTGATAGTAAGTTTAACTAAAAACTGGCTTAAGTAGTATTAATTCTGGTAGTTAAGTAGTAAATAATATCGGCAGTAGGGGGGTGGGTAATAGGGGTGGGGAGTTAGTAATTTAAGTTAATTCTGTCTATACAACTTCTGCAGCATGTATTTTCTATTGTTTTAGATTAAATTCTTGAAGAAATATCATGGATTTAACAGAGAAAGGCAGGGTGATAAGGTCTCTGTTTTTATAAGTCTTTCATAAATACTTAATTCGGTTGAACAAAGAAGTTAATTCAGTTGTAACATAATTAATTCTGGTTGACCAAAGTTAAGTCTGGTAGTGTAAATTTTAATACTGGTAGGTTATTGTTAGTGCTGGTTGCGGGAAAATTGACTTTCTTCTGCTTTAACACTGTTCAAATGTTACCGTTACAGATTTTTACGGCGCTATTGTCGTTAACAGAGAAGCTATATATAGATAAAGTTTGATTTCTCTTTCATACTTATCTTTTTATTGCTATCTCTCCTCGCCTCTTCGCAAAGTAAAAATCTTCTTTATTTTTATAACGAATATCGTCAATTGTCTTGTTACCAGCATCTACAACCTCACTCGCATCTAAACCCAAATACACATCCATACCTTTTATTGATACTTTCGAATCATGGCCCAATTAAAATATTGTGACAAACACAATCAAGTGGGATTTTTGCGCAAGCCTGATGAAAGTGCAGGGTTTGCAGAGATAGTGGATTTTCTACGAGGTTCCAACCTCAGGTATGCTTTAACTACTAATCCTACTATCTATGATTCCCTAGTCAAACAGTTTTGGCAGACTGCTACTGCCAACACTCTTGCTGATGGGACTCTAGAATTACATGCAACTATTGATACCACTGAGTATACAATCACTGAGGCATCTATTAGAGATAAGCTTCAATTAGCAGATGCTTCAGGGATTACAATGTTGCCAAATAATGAGATTTTTGAGGGGATGGGGCATATGGGGTATCCTACTGACGGATCTTTCAGATCTTTTACCTTTTGGAAAAGCTTTTTCACACCCCAATGGAGATTTTTAGTCCACCATATTTTGCATTGTATAAGCTCTAAAAGTGGTGGATGGGATCAATTTGGTAGCAATATTGCTACTGCTTTGATTTGTCTTTCCACTGGCAGAGTTTATAATTTTTCAAAACTAATTTTTGATGGCATGGTGGCAAACTTGAAAAGCAAAACAAAGTTTTTGATGTATCCTCGTTTTCTGCAACTGATTTTGGATATTCAAACGGAAAACAAACACCCTTATCTGGCTGTGACCCTGACCAAAAAGATTTTTGGGAATATGAAAAGGGGTTTTAGAGGGGCACCAAGACCTTTGTTGCCTGCTATGCTGCTTGTTGCTACTACTAATCCAAGTGCAGGTCAAGAACATCCTGATGTGGCTCAATCTCAACCATCATCATCCACAATTCCAGTACCATCTACATCTTTACCACCAGTACAATCTCCACCACCTATAACTGCTCCTATCCCTGCATCTACACCTACACCTATCCCTGAAACTGACCCTGAACCTATGGAGCACACTTTTGAGGAACCATCTCCTGCACACCAACACTTCTCACCCCCACAAGAGCATGCCCAAGGACAGATGACTGTGGATGATTTGCTTCAATTAGTTCCTCAATTAATGACAAGAGTTGATAGTCTGGAAAAGGATCTCAAGCAAACCAAGCTGACAATGGGGAGTGCTATTGTGAAGTTGGTCAAGAAGGTGAAGAAGCTGGAAGGTATTTTGAAAAGGAGAAATGTGGTCTTATCAGACTCTAAAGAGGAAGAATCTGAGGCTCAGGGGAGGAAAAGTCAAGATGATCCTCTAGTTTCTTTGGTACAAGGGCTGGTTACTCCTTCTAAGACTACTGTCAATGCTTCAGGGGAGGAACAAGTTGAAGACATAAGCCCTACTACATTAGAAGCAGCTAAAACTCTCTCCAGGGTTGCTTCTCAAAAGCCAAAGTCAATAGATAAGGGAAGGAGGTATAAGAGAAGGAAAGAGACTAAGGGAAAGAAGGTTGTCACTAGCTTGGATTTTCAAGAAGAAGTTAGTACTGGGTATGCTGAAGGAGCAAATACTGGCAGTATTAAAGTTAGTACTGTTAGTGGAAAAGTTAGTACTGTTAGTGGACAAGTTAGTACTGACAGTATTAAAAAGTCCATTCCTTCCCCTGATAAAGGCCAAAGAGAAGGAAAAGCTCCTATGATCATTGAAGAAGCTCCTAAGAAGACTAAGGAACAAATTCTACAGGAGGAAGCTAGTCTAGCTGAAGCTATCAGATTGGATACTTTGGAGAAAGAAGAAGAGGCTAAACAAGTACACTTGGATTCTCTCTTAGCACAAAGAATTGCAGAAGAAGAAGAATTAAATGAGCAACAAAAGCAAAGAAGAGCTCAAGTTCAATTTGAAGCTCAGCATTACACAGATGAAGATTAGGATCTTATTAGAGCAAAGATTGAAGCTAATGCAGAGTTGTCAAAGAGTGTGCTAGGAAGTGGCTTACAAGGAGAAGACTTTGCAAAGAAGATGGTTGAACTAGTAAATCAAAGGAAGAAACATTTTGCAGAAGAAAGAGCAAGAGCTAAAAGAAATAAGCCCATGACCCAATCACAGCTGAGAACATATATGATGAATTACTTGAAGAATCAGGGGACATGGAAGCTGTCTCAGCTGAAGAATTTAAGTTTTGAAGAAGTAAAAGAAGAATTTGATAAGCTGGTGAAGCAGGTTGAATCTTTTGCACCTATAAATTTTGAAGCTACAAAAGATAGTCTGAAAAGATTTGGTGAAGAACTTCAAACAAAGACTTCAAAAAGACTAAAGAGTGATGAAGCAAAAGATGATGAGTCTACCAAGAAGACTGGAAAGAGGAGGAAACAGATAGCTAGGAAAGGATTACATTCTGAAAAGACT